>ML425044.1:124145-148632 GCA_005239525.1 Nicotiana knightiana
AAAGGTAAAATTAGTACATTATTTTCAAATGGAGTTTTACTTGGTTTCATTTGTCTTATTACGCTTGTTTTTGTATCCTTTTCCAGGCCCTGCCAAGGAGGCCGTCAAGAGGAACTTGGCACCAACACCTTCTTTCAGGAAGAGGAGGGGTGTTGCCTCCTCAGCCACTATGATAGTTCTTACTTGGGATCCTTTCCAAGTTCAAGCATTTGGCTCATTCTACTCTGATGTAGAGCACCAGAGTCTTGGGGAGCTGAGTGGCAGTTCTCTCTCCAAAAAACATCAGCTAATCGAGGAGGCGAAACCCTCTCGGAGTGAAACTTCAAGAAGGGCCGCTCTTTTAGAATTGGAAAATGGATGTCTTCGTGCTGAATGGGATAATGTTCACTCAACAATTGATGCTAAATAGGCTCAGCTCGAGGAGATGATTGGTGAGTTTCGAAGAGAGTGCTGAGATGCATGAGCGGATTTCTGGTGTGTAGGGTGAGAATGCTAGACTGCGTGAATGACCCTCCACTTCTCATGCCTCTGAGTTCCTGTCCATTTCACGAGAGTAGTACGAGGAGTGGATCCTTGATGAAGCTCAAGTAGAGGTGGTTCGAGAGTTGGGTTAGACAGGCTTCGTCTATGAGACAACTTTGGAGGAGGCCCGAGTTAAAGCTCGTGAAGCTCGATTGGCATGCGGTTATGATCCCGACACGACTTAGCCTGATGTAGAGGGTGATGATGAAGAATGTCTCCCTGATCTTGAAGATAGTGCCTGGTGCAACTCTGCTTACAAGCGAGGCGAGAGTGAAAAGGGCAGTGGAGACCAAGGTGATGATGGTCACTAGAAATTCCACCTTTGTTTGTCTTAGCTTTTTGTACTCTTTACTTCACTTTTCTTGTTGGTGTCTTCACGCGCCTTTGTAAAGACTCGTATTTTAAATATCAAAGTTGGATTTTGTTTTATGCGCACCTTTCTTGTCTATCTATATTTTTCTGTTTCTGTGGTTGTGTGCTTTTCTTCCGCACTTCTTCCCTTTGTTGTTTCCCTCTGGGTTGCGATGGTCGCCGGGCTGGGGAGTTCTACTCAATTGAATTGAGTGGATGTTTTTTGTGTAAGTGCAGAGTGGCTAGTCGACCGTATGTCTTCATATTTAAGATGTGGCCGAGGGCTGGAGGTTTTGTTCGAGCTGGTCGAACGTACCTCTTAGTTTAAATGTGGACAAGGTCCGAGAAGTCTTGTTACAGCTGGTCGAACATATATCTTCATAGTTTAAGTCATGGCCAAGAGGTTGTGTTCGAGCTAGTCGAACATATGTCTTCTTAGTTAGGAAGTGGCCAGGGGCCGAGAGGTTTTCGAGCTGCTCGAACATACCTCTTAGTTGAGAGACTTAGGAGAACCGTTTTAGCAAAAAGAAATCTCATTCATTTTAATCACATTGTGCTGATTATATCATTTCTCACTGAGGCATCTTGGAGAAAATTACAAGTTTTGGGTGCTAGATGGCGCTCCAGTCCTAGTATATCTAGTCTTTTTACTGTTCGATTCGGAGATTCTCGAGGAGTTGGGAAATGAGATGTTACTATTCCCTTGTACTTTACCTCGAAACGTCCCATCCGTCGCCTCGTTAAAAACCTCCTTGATAAACCCTGTTAGGACAAAACTCAAGTGAGGTAAAAGGAGTACAACTTACGGGGCATTCCTTATTTTACAGAAATTGAAGTACTTGAGGTAGATGATGTTCCAATTGTTCGGTAAGAGCTTTCCTTCCAATGTCTCCGGTTGGAATGAACCCTTGTTTGCTTTGGCTATGATTTTATATGGTCCATCCCAATTGGCTCCTAATTTTCCTTCTCGAGGATCTCTTCCTACTTGTTTCATGGCTTTGAGCACGTAGTCCTCAACCTTGAGTAACCGTACCTTGGCCTTTCTTTTGTAGGAGCGTTATGCTTGTTGTTTGTGTGCGACCATTCTTATATATGCCATATCTCTCCACTCCTCTACTTCATCCAGATCTTATCTTCTGTTCTCATCCTTGTCGATGTCGCTCGCGGTTGTGTACCTTAGGCTTTCTCCTACTTCGACTGGTATGATTGCTTCAGTCCTGTAGACTAATTAGTAAGGTGTTTCTCTCGTTCTTGTTTTTGGGGTCATCCTATGTGCCCACAATACTCCTGGGAGTGTCTATGGCCACCGACCCTTAGCATCTTCGAGTCTCTTTTTCATGATGTTCAAAATTGACTTGTTGGAGGACTCTGCTTTCCAGTTTCCGGCTGGGTGGGTGGTATAGGGTTAAGAGTACCTTTTGATATGCCACTTTTCAAAAAAATCGATGCTTTTCTCCTTGTGAATTAGGGTCCGTTGTTGCAACTTATTTCGTTGGGCACGCCAAACCGGCAAAAGATGTTCTTCCATATGAAGCTGATTATTTCTTGCTCACGAATTTGGAGGAATGTGCCTGTTCCCACCCATTCTGAGAAGTAGTCAGTCAAAACTAAATGGAGTTTAACGTTACCTCGTCTCGGTGGGAGTGGTCCTACAATGTACATCCCCTATTTGATGAATGACCATGGCAAGGTGACAAAATGGAGGTGTTCACCTGCTTGGTAGATTATTGGGGCGCACTTCTGGCACTGTTCGAACTTCTTTACGAATTCTTGAGCATCTTTCTTCATGGTGGGCCGATACTATCCTGCCCATATGAGGCATCTGACAAGTGCTCAATCACCAGAGTGATTGATATAATGGCTTTCGTGGACTTCCTCGAGGATGTGTTGAGTTTGGCTTGGGCTAAGTACTTTGCCAAGGGGCACCCATACGTCCTTTTATACAATCTATTGTTGAGGAGGCTGTATTTTGCTGCCTGTATTCTCAACTTCCTGGCTTCCTTTTTATCATTTGGGATAACAACATCCTTTAAGTATTTTAAAATGCAATTGCACCAATGCCAAATTAAATTAATGGATTTTACCTCGACGTGATCTAAGTCTAAGCTGAGGTGATGCACCACTTTTTTGTCCCCAAGGGTTATGCTTTTTGTTGTGGCAACCAGCTTTGGGAGGCCGTCCGCCTCGATATTCTAAATCTGTGGAATCTGGTCAAGCTAACATTCGTTGAATTAGGGAAACAATTTGCATATCTCGGTCTAGTACTTCTGTAACCTCTACTCTCTGATCTGGAAAGTCTCAGTAACTTGGTTGACAATGAGCTATGAGTCACAGCATAGCATTAGGTGCCTCGCCCTATATTCCATTACTAACCTCAGCCCTGCAATTACGGCCTCATACTCGACTTCATATTTAGTCATATCTAGGCACCTTAAAGATTGGCAGACTATTTCACTGGTGGGGACTTCGAGCACGATTCTTAGTCTGGATCTGCATGCATTGGATGTGCCATCGATGTGAAATACCCAGAGATCCTGCGTCAAAGCTAGAAGCTTGCGTGACTTCCTTCTCGACCTCGGGCATTACTTTGACGATAAGTCCGCTACAAAGTCAGCGAGCACTTTCGACTTTATATCCGTGCGAGGTTGGTAAGTCATGTCGTTCTAACTTAACTCTATTTTACATTTGATCTTCCTCCCCAACAGTTAAGGTTTGTGCCGTATGCTCCTCAAACAAATCTGGTGACGACCGAGATTGGATGGCATTGGAAGTATGTCCTTAGCTTTCTTGAACCTATGAAAAGGGCCAAAGCCGATTTCTCGAGGTTTACCTCGTGTCACTATAGATAAGTGTTTTACTGATGTAATAGACTAGAGATTTTGTACCTTTGTCTTCTCAAACTAGGACCGCACTTACCGTTACTTTTGAAACGGTGAGGTAGACTAGGAGATGTTCTCCGAGCTCAGGCTTTGAGAGTAGGGGTGGAGATGACAGGTATTCCTTAAGATCCTTTAGCGCTTGTTTGCACTCGGTCGTCCATTCAAGACTGTTGTCCTTTTTGAGTACATTGAAGAATATTTGGCATATGTCAGACGATCTCTAGAGAAAATTGGATAAGGAAATGATTCAATCCGTCTGTCATTGAAATCGTTTCTTGGTAGTTAGTCACTCTTATATCCCGTCGATAGACTTGATTTGACCCGGGTTGACCCCGCGCTGTGACACTAGGAAACCCTGGAATTTACCCGAAGTCATACCAAACATGCATTTTTCGGGGTTCAGTTTTATCCTGTACTTCCTCAAGATTTTGAATGCTTTCTTTAGGTGGTCGATGTGGTCCTTAACTTTCAAATATTTGACTAACATGTCATCAATGTATACTTCAATGGTTTTGCTGAGCTAATTTTTGAACATTTTTGTGACAAACCTCTGGTACGTGGCCCCAACATTCTTCAACCCGAATGGCATGAACCTATAGCAATATGTTCCACAGTGAGTGATGAACCTATTTTTCTTCTAGTCGTCCTCCTCAATGAGTATTTGGTTGTAGCATGAGTATGCATCCAGAAAACTCAGCAACTCGTGTCCCACCATGGCATCAATGAGTTAGTCGATGTGCAATAATGGGAACGAATCCTTTGGATAGGCTTTGTTCAGATCGGTGAAGTCCATGCATATCCTCCACTTTCCATTATTATTTTTGACCATTACCGTGTTATTGATCCACTTGGGGTACTTTTATTCCCCTGATAGAGCCGTTTGTCAGCAGTTTCTCCACTTCCGCATGGACGACCTCGTTTATAGCGGGGTTGAACTTTCGTCGGACCTGCTTTACTGGAGGGTAGTAGGGGTTGATGTTTATCATATACATTGCTATAACCTTGGGGATGCATGGCATATCTGCATGGCTAAAATAAAAAAAAAGTCTGCGTTAGTTATTAAGAATTGACTAAACTTACCTAGGTCTTTGAGATTGCAGCCTATGTAGGCCTTTTTGCTGGGGTCTCTCAGATTTAGCTAGATGGGATCGAGGTCCTCTATGATCGATCCTGCAGCTTCAATCATTTCTGGATCCATAATGGCATCCTTGGCATCGACCAGAAGAGACCTTGACCCTACTGATTGCTATGCTTCCTTCTCTTTTTCTTTCTTTTGTTGAGTGGTCGTACTATATAGAGAAATCGACTAGCATTCCCTAGATGTGTGTTGCTCCCCTCATTCGTTGAATATTCCTCAGGGGGTCGATAATTTGATCACATGGTGCAAGGCTGAAAGGGATTTCCCTCATTGGGTGTATCCACGGCCGACCCACGATACCACTATGTCATAGTCCATGATGCAGAATATGGTCTCCAGCGTCACGCCACAATGAGGACGGGAAGCGTGATTTACCCAAAGTCCGCTCAACTACATTGCTAAAATTTGTTAGTGTGATGCAACACAACACTGTCTTATCGTCGAGTTGCATCTGTACGAGGAATCAAGGATGGAAAATGCATGCTTCACTTCTGTCGACAACCATAATCCTCTTAACATCAGTATCAAGAATGCGTAAAGTAATAACAAGTGCATCATTGTGAGGAAAAGTCAAACTGCCAGCATTCGACTAATCAAAGGTGATACTTTCTTCGAGGTCGTCATACCGTTTGTGGATGATCGATGTTTTGAGTTTGTGAGTGGAATTGAACTTGATACCATTGATGGGGGTGTCACCACTGCCTCTTATAATCAGGTTGATGGTACGACCGGGAGACGACGACTTTGGCGGGCCTGGACGTTCTCACCCCGTTGCTAAGGTGTTCCTGCATTTGTCATTGAGAAACTCTTTGAGATGTCCTTGTTGTAGCAGAGTCTCCACTTCTAATCTTAGAGTGTGGCAATCGTGTGTCTTGTGTCCTCAGTGTTCGTGGAACTCACAGAAGGCGTCTGACTCCTTGTGTTTGAGTCCGACATCATCAATTGTGGCCACTTCACCTTCGGTACAAGCTTCTCAAGTGCATAGACAACCTTTGGTGGTGACATATATAAATTATGAGCAGATAGTAAAGGAGCCATACCTCGCTCGTTTCTAGGATGCCTGATCTAGACCTAGAGGGGTCTTCTTCACGCTGGAAGTTAGGGGCAAATGGTCTTATATAAGGTTGAGGTTGATTGCAGCATTGGAGGGCCTCTCCCAGTGTTATTCATGTGTTCCTTGTTGGGTTCGGATTGCACTCAGATGATTCATCGGGTTGGCTCATTGAGCTCCTCGTCGTCTGCTCTGACCTCGGCATAATAGGCATTATGGATCTTGTCCTAGGTGGCCGTTGGGCATTTGATCAATTGGCTCAGCAGTTTTCTGGTCGCCCTCGACCCTTCTCTTTTCAGCCTATTTTGGAAGGCTACTACGGCCATTCCTTCGGAGACATTCGGTAAGGTCATGCTCACTCTGTTGAACTAAGATAAGAAGTACAATCTACTTTAATAAGATTTATTGAGGAAAATAATGATAAAATAACTGAACCTTTCTATTTTTCCCAAAGACTGGTAGTACAAATCATGAGCATCTAAGATTTAGAATTATATTTTTTTTACAAACTGGTAAGAAATAAAATACATAATTCGTTGAAATACACGAGAAAAAATTAAAGATTCTAAAGCTACCAATAATAAGTAGAAGCTATAACCAGAATGTAGGTACATCTTCAATGTCAGCTCCCGCCACGTACAACAAATCCTGCTCCAAAATCTACATGCAAGGTGCAGAAGTGAAGTATGAGTACAACCGACCCTATGTACCCAGTAAGTATATAGTCTAACCTCGTAGAAGTAGTGACAAGGATATTTAGTTAAAAGATACTCACTGTTATAACATGTACAACAGACTAGTAATAGAAACATTTATAGAGCATAATAAATAAGGGTACAATAAAACAACTATGCGAGGCAGTAAATGATTACTAGGAGAAGTCACAATAGTAAATTCATAATTTTCCAGGTGTGAGAACTATATTCAAGAGATCACATTGAATGGCACGGTAACACTTTCGTGTATTTATCTCATTAAATTCATAACTTTCTTGGTGTGAGGAATATATTCAAGATATCAAATTGAATGGCACGATAATACCTTAGTGCACTTATTTCATTCTTACCCAATATATATGTATACCAACTAGGTGGGAGAAATGCCAATAACAATAATAAAAAAAATAAAGTGGGAGGCACACAGGAAGCATTAACGAACAAAGCAATACATATGGACAACAGAAACAGATTGAGAAAAGGGCATAGAAATTATGACAGCAATTAGGAAGGAAGAATATAAATTTCACTAATTAGCATGGTAGAAGGCTTAGATGCAAATATAACAAACAAGAAGAAAATCATAATATTTTCAAGTTAAACAGATAGAAGGCATGGATAACACAACAACACTTGGGGTAGAGCACACAGAAAGAACAACGACTACAAGTCACATAGAAAACATAGGTGCACAATAACAACTCAAGATAAATGCATGAATGTATACACAACGAAAAAATATCACAACATATTATATGTCTCTGGTCCTCGCCTGCACGGAAACACTGTTCGTGTCATGAACATATGATAATATAAAAATAATGGCACGACATCACCCTTCGTGCTTTTACTCTCATCCTCATATGATAATTTAAATAAAATGGCACAGTATTATCCTTCGTGCATAATAATGTATATGAATGCACAACATCACCCTTCGTGCTTTATACTTTTCCTCACATGATAATATATACGAAATAGCACGGCATCACCTTCGTGCTTTTTTACACTCTCCCTCACATGATAATGTATATGAAATGACACGGAATCACCCTTCGTGCTTTACACTCTTCCTTACCAAGCATATGTTTATCATTAACAAGCTAGGGACGAAGCATAAATAACATAAAGGAGAGTGTTTAAAGGAATGTTTCAATTGAACATCAATCACGACTTTCAAGTCAATAACACTTCAATAATCTCAAGTACTTTATTATTAAAGTATTTCAACAAATCTCGAAAATGATCTTCAACTCAAGTGTAGAATTCAAAACCTCAAGAATAACAGTCATAGCGTTGTATTTGTGATTAAGTATAATAACGACTGAATTTAATACATCAAATGTTTCACAAAAGTGCGTCAAGTTTTAATTAAATAATAAGCCAAATAATGGTTTTTAGCATTTAGTTCCATATTCATAGAAATCTAGAAGTCAAAGAAGATATGAAACCAGAGTGCCACATAATTCTACAAAGCACAATAAGTCGTATAATTTACCCCCGATTATGATTAAGCCTGGCACATGCATATATGCTCGTCACCTCATATATGTATTAACCCCTTATGTAGAAAACAATGGGAATTAGTAGGATAACAAATTTATGCAAAACACTTACCTAAAACAAGCCAATTCGACACACTAGGAGCTCCATCTGCTCAAATTATCCTCCGAATGACTCGAAACTAGCCAAAAGCAACTCAATTGCATCAATTAACGGCTAGGGAAATAATTCCAAATAATAAAGGTCATATTATAATTACAACCCCGAAGTCAACCAAAAATCAACGCTGGGGCCCACGTCTCGAAATTCAACAAAATTGACGAAATTCAAATTTCCATTCCGATACGAGTCCAATCATACCAAAATTATCAAATTCTGACAGCAACTCGACCTAGAAATCCTAAATTCTTATTTTTGAAAGATTTTACAAATTTCCCAATTACTTCACTTTGATTCTCACCATTTTGATATTAAAACTTAAATATTATACATATACATTGAACACGTATACTACCCAACGATTGTTGATGAAATTACTCTCCCAAAATCGCCAACTCTCGGACCTAGGGTTCAAATATATCAGAAAATGAAGCAAGACCTAGAATTATAGAGCTAAAAATAAGTTGTAGATTTCGCATTTGTTGTCTAGGGTTCGCAACTGTGAAACCTTCACAAATGCCAAGATTTCCTCGCAATTGCAAAGTTGAACAGTGCAAAAATTTTCACAATTGCGATGAATTGTTCGCAACTACGAACTAAGCAATACCTCAGCAGAAACCAACGATCTTTCCCGTTATGGAAATGGGCATAACTCTCTCATAAGATGTCCGAATTCTATGATTCTTTTTGTTATGGCTCCGTAATAACAATACGGATCTAATTATTTAATTCAAACTAAATTTGGAGCTCATTTGATAAATGCGGTACCATTTATGCTTGAAGAAACAACGTCAAAATATCAAAAATAAGCGCAACACAACCTAAACCTATCCAAAACTCACCCGAGCCACCGAGGCAACAAACCAAACATCCACTCCAGTCCAAAAATATAAACACGAACTCACTCGCATGATCAAAACACCAAAATAAGCTCTTGTAATGACCCTACCGGTTGTTTTGAGCTCTAGCACGTCGTTCAGCAATTTAAGGCCGTGAGCAGCTTCGTTTCAAGTGTTATGATTTGTAGGTGTGGTCGGAATTGAATTTCGGGAAGTTTAAAGTTGGTTTGGAAAGAAAATTCTCATTTTAGAAGCCTTAAGTTGGAGAAATGGACTAAGATTGAAATTTTGAGTAAACGACCTCTGAATCAGGATTTGAAGGTTCCTGCAGGTTTGTATCATGATTTCAGACTTAGGCGTATGTCCAGATCGGGTTTTGGATAACCCGGGAGCGTTTCGGCAAATATTATGAAAGTTAGCATTTTAGAAGGATTTCATAGATTTGGGCTTGAAGTGCATTTTAGTGTTGTTGATGTCCGTTTGGGATTACGAGTCTAGGAATAGCTTCGTGTGGTGATTATGGAGTTGGTAGCACGATCGGAAGTGAATTTGGATGTCTGTAGGTCATTTTGAAATCCTTTGGCTAAAGATAGAAATTTGAAGGTTTTTGAGAAATCCGACCAGAAGTTGAAGTTTTGATATCGAGGTCATAATGTGATTCCATATGTTGGAGCAGGTCCTAATGTCGAATATGACTTGTGTGCAAAATTTGGGGTCAATCGGACGTGATTTGATAGGTTTCGGCATCAGATGTAGAAGTTGGAAATTTCTAAGTTCATAAAGTTGGGATTTGGGTGAGATTCGTGGTTTTGATGTGATTTGAGGCCTCGAGCAAGTCCGCATTATGTTTTGGAACAAGTCGGTATAATTGGACAAGGTCCCGGGGGCCTCGGGTGGATTCCGGGTGGTTAACGGATCAATATTTGAAGTTGAAGAAAGCTGAAGGTTGATGTTATCTGGTGTGATGCGGACTTGCGAGGCTTTGGCCACAGGTGCTGAGCCGCAGTGCATCTAAGGGCACCGCAGGTGCGAAATTGGCTAGAGCCAAGGAGGTCGCAGGTGCGGGAGATTTGGGAGCACCTGCGGAAGTACAAGCGTGATAAGGGGGCCGCAGATGCGGAAAATGGGCCTGGGCAGATTGTTTTTAAGCGAGAATTTGGTCATTTCTTCATCCATTTTCATATGCCATGGGCGATTTGGAGGATCTTCAAGGAGAGATTTCGTCAAGGATCGCAAGGTAAGTAATTTCTTCACGTTTTTGAATTTAATACAAGATTATTACATAGATTTGGTAGGGGAATTGAGGAAAATTTGGAAAATCTTAAAGAAACCTAAAAAGTGGTTATTTGGAGTTTTAACCACGAATTGAGCATGAATATTTGAGTAAATTGTATATTTGAGTTAGTAAGGCTATGGGTACAATATATCTTCGAGAAATTTCAGATTCCGGGCACGTGGGCCCGAGGGCATTTTGGTCATTTCACTAAGAGGGGTTGGGAAATTATATAATAATTGTTGCAAATATTAGAGTATATTTAATTGGTTTGTTACTGTTTGGATAATTTTGGGGCGTTGTGCATCTGTTGGAGTCGTCAGAAGGGCTTGGAGGCCGGTTATGGAATCTCGGAGCGAGGTAAGTTTTCTTTCTAACTTTGTGAGGGGGAATTGTCCCCCTAGGTGAACTAATTAAGTATATGCTATTATCTTCGGGAGCTACGTACGCATGAGGTGACGGGAGTCCGTGCGTAGCTACTATTATGCCATGTCCATGCCTTACCTGTTGTACCCGTGCGTAGCTACTATTATGCCATGTCCATGCCTTTAAGAAGGATTTTTACCACTTTCCTGAGAAAAACTGTTTCTTGATAAAAATAAGGATTTATTATGTGGATATGTGTACATATGAGCACCTGAGTCGCAGGTATGATTCGCGAGAAGGCTAGCCTTACTATTTGTATGTATAACCGCGTCGCATGATCGATTCGCGAGCGGGGAAGATAGATGCATCTATGGATCTAGCCGTTCGACCCGTCGGCAGTGCACAATTTATTATTGTTGGTCTGCGCCATTCGACCCTCGGCATTGCTCGCGCATGATATTTGCTGCGTAGTTGCTATGATTTTGCCTGATTACTGGCCTGAAATATTAAGTTGTCAATTGAAATGACAGAGATTTAAAATTATCAAAAAGATTTTGGAAGAAGTTGTTCCTTCCTGTCGATTTATTTTTATTTGATTAAATCACCCATGTTGATTAATTGTTGTTAATATGACGAAGATATAAAGTGTTAAACGTGAACGAATTTGAAAATATTTACTCCTGATTTTAATAAATTGCCTATGATAATCATGCTTAGTGTCACTCTTAAATATTCTAAATTGACCTTTAGTAAGTGTCTAATTTGACCTCTCGTCACTACCTCTCTGAGGTTAGGCGCGCGACTTACTGAGTACACGTTGTTTTTGTACTCATGCTACACTTGCTGTGCATTTTATTGCACAGGTACTTTCATAGAGATGTGGAGGATTGGAGACTTAGGTGAGTTGCATCATCCGGAGGCGATCCGCAGCTGACAGCGTCTCCCTCATACTGTATTACATTATTTTAAATTTCTTTGTCCACTTGTATTTCGGACAACCTTTTGTAGAAATTGTGAAATTCTTAGAAATTGCTCATGTACTTGTGACACCGGGTTCTGGGATGTGTTGGGATATATTTGTTAAAGGGTAATATTTAAACCATTATTTTACTTAACAAAATTTTATTTAGTTAATATGAAATAAAGTAAAAGGAAATATTTTTCATAATTATTAAAACCGGGAGTTATTTAAATTAATTAATGATTGGCTTGCCTGACAATGGTGTCCGGCGCCATCACGACCTTAGGGATTTTGGGACGTGACACCTCTAGAAGCACGAATCAGATGCCAATATGCATGAGAATCACAATGAACTTCAAAAACTTCTAGAATCGCAACCAAGCATCTGAACCATATCAATTCGACTCGGAATGAACTCAAATTTTGTGTGCAAGTACCAAATGGCATAATGAAGCTACTGAAATTTCCGAAACCACAATCTGAACTGGATATCATCAAAGTCAACTCTCGATCAAACTTATGAACAATCTAAGCCTTTAAATTTCCAACTTCTGCCAATTAGCGCCGAAACCTTCTAGAAATAACCAAATGAAATTCCAGGCATACTCCCAAGTCCAAAATCACCATCTGGACCTAAGGGAACCTTTAAAACTCCGATCCGAGGTCAACTACACAAAAGTCCAACATGGTCACTACTTCAACTTAACGCTTAAATCGTGAAACTCATTCTCTGAAACAATTCCGAAACACTTGAAAACCAAAACCAATGAGTCAAATAATCACAATGAATTTATACGAAGCTAGTCAACACTTCAAATAATTGTACGGAGCACAATTTCTCAAAACGACTAGTTGGATCGTTACATTCTCCCCCACTTAAACATATGTTTGTCCTCGAACGTGCCAAGAATTGTTCCTAAGCCTTCAAATCACTATGCCACCTTACCACACACATACCCGAGGTGATCCCAAGTCACCATCATCCATATAGGTCTGACAACACCACATAACTGAAAATCACCAACTTAGCCAATAAACCTTGGAACCTAATTTCTAACATCCGAAATTCCTTACAATACCAGAATCTCTCATTCACGTACTGTATAAGTCTGAATAAGTCGTGAAAATCCATAACCATGACTCAATATGTAATCACGTGATACACCACATTACTCAAAACTCACAACAATAATTATTGACTACCATAGCCTAGCCCAAAATAAATCTGATACCGGTAGTAAACCTTATATCAAATAAGACCTTCGTACACTGTCGATGATGAAGGAAACACACATAATCTCTTAAGTACTTATCTAATCAATAATCCGAGAAGTTCACTCTCCCAATTAGGGCCATTCCCCAAATTCTTAGCGGAAATATGGTATCATTCTTCCAAATATTCCTTATCCCAATACGATAGGGAAAATCTCAGGTCTAGAAACCTCATCTCAACCAATATAAGCAGCCCAATTGACAAGTCACACCAAAAGTCATATAAATCCCCACACGATGTGATCCCGTACACCAAATAAGTAATAATTCAGACATGACAGATAATAGTAAGAAAATTAATAAGAAGTCTACTAAACAAGCTAAGTAATCATGGAAATTTTTAATATTTTTCTATCAACTATTTTCATAAAACTCAGAGCAAACCACATGAAATAAGTATAAGGAATTACATCTCATCATAGTACAGCTGCGGCGTGCAACCCGATCCAATAACCGTAACCGGCTCTCCCAGAGCTCACATCAATATCAACCACACAGACAATCACGTGCTGCATGAACAACTCATGTGCTATAGTACAATATCTAGATCCGCATGGAGAACTCACATGCTATAATAACATAATCTGCACGACATAGTCACAGGCCTCCAGTCTGAACATATCATACATGAGTAGTTAAACAAGTATACACGTATGTGATGAATGAAATAAGATTCGTAGGCATGTGCAATGTCTGCTATCATAGCTCAACTCAGAAAGTTACCACAAAAATGTTTAATTACCAAATTTTATTCGGGGAGTTAACCTCTTCGTAACCTGAAGTAAGGCTTAAATAGTTTACAACAATAGTGCAATTATGAGAAATTATTATAGCCTTAAGCTTATAGTCAACTCTAGGCATATCATAGCCTGAGAATTTCCTGAGCGTGAATAAATACTTTGCTGCTCACACATGGGATCAGGCCCCACACATATGTGCACCCATAATGTGTTGCTATCACAATGAATTCAGGCACCTAGTGCCTCGACCAAGTTTAAATAAGATACTCAATTATCCATGAACCTTTGATATGATCTCATCAAGTTGAAAACCATAATACACCACATGATCCTCAAGTTGGTAGGAAATATCCATCTCAAACTGTGGTAGAAACCATCAAGAACACTTTGAAATCAATTTGCACATCACCAAGCCATTAGAACTAAATTCCTCTAACTTGACAAAGCCACGCAGATCACCAAACCCAAGAATATTGCCACCAAAACATCTGTAGAGCCTCACCACATCATAATTACCCTTATAAATGCCACAACCGGGACACCCACTCTGAAAAGACCTTATGCCTATTTAAAATTGTTTTTTACCTTTCGTATACTGAAATGTAGAATCCATAGCCATACAGAATTACCGCAAGCGTCGGCACCATCTAATGTAAATAACCGATTCTAATGATATACAAATCCAAAAAATTTCAATTGCCACATACACAATTTGAATCCATTAGAACCCTCTCGAGAGTCATCCACTATGCTCAAATCTCAATTGCACTGCCCAAGCGACCAAACAACTTGTGCCTCATTAGCACAACAACACCCAAAGAAGTAAAGTCCACCTTAATGCAACCGATCAATTTCATACTCCATACACACCACATCTTTTGCAAATAAAAACTTAATGATCCCATGATTGTCATACACTCATAAAGTGCAATATAACTCGTATCCGAAAATTTCTTTACTCGAGTCATCCTTGGTCTCAACCTTTGCGAGTCATAACTGATCCACAAGTATGCCTCAGACCAAAAACTAATATTTACCACATAACCATACGATCAAATCGTCAATAGCATGCTCCCCCACTTGGCTCAAAGCTATAGGTTAAAACATCTGATAACTCACAATACTCATACTCTATAGTGCCATAATCCCGCACCGAAATTCAATTAAATCCTTCATAAGCTCATGTGACACACACCATATAATACCTCAAATCATCTTCTAAGCACGCATTCATCCTCGTGACGGTCATGTCAACTTTCTCAACCAATTCAAATTTAAATCTCAACAGATATAACCCGCTGGTAGAAAAAATTCTCCACACAACATTATAGGGATCACACATCTGTAAATTACCCCGAAGGTGATAACCTGCCTGCTTAGCCCCAGACTGGCATCTTTCTATACCCTTGTAAAGCCACATCATACTCATCATAAAACCATCCAACCACTCACCGAGCCACCAATCCCACTCATAGAGACACCACAGGGCATAGAAGTCCAAAAGCATAGTCTCATACAACTCAAACTACCGAAATGAAGTTGTGGTCCAAACCTGGCCTCAAGTCCTCCAGACAGGACCATCACCAAAACACAGAAAACATATATTGTACTTTGCTCATAGAATAATAAGTCGCCGATGCACAGGTGATACCCAGCGTTCATTTACGCATATGAGAGAGTGGAAGAAATACATTTCAAGCTGAATCAATGTCGCACGATAAGGAAAGAAAGATGGGAAGTTTATCCTAAATTCCATGTAGCCTCTCGAAGATAAGTATCGATGCCATCATAACGATCCACAAGACTCTAGTAGATACTTGCTCATGACTCGTAAAACCTACGAACCTAGAGTTCTGATACCAATCTGTCACGATCCAAAATCCGACCAGTCGTGATGGAACCTAACCCAACCCCTTAGGTAAGCTAATTAACTACACTCCATATTTATTAGATTAATCAAGGAAAATAAATAATAAAATAACTGAACATTTTTACTTTTTCCAAGAAATAGTAGTACAAATCATGAGAATCTAAGATTTAGAATTATATTATTTTTCAAAAATGGAAATAAATAACATACATCATCTGTTGAAATACACGATAACATATTAAAGATTCTAAAGCTACCAAGAACAAGTGGCAGCTATAACCGGAGTGCAGGTACATCTTCAATGTAAGCTCCTGCCACATACAACGACTCATGCTCCAAAATCTGCACGCAAGGTGCATAAGTGTAGTATGAGTACAACCGACCCCATGTACCCAGTAAGTATATTGTCTAATCTCATCAAAGTAATGACGAGGATTTTTAGATAAAAGATACTCATTGTTATAACATGTACATCAGACTAGTAATAGAAACAGTTATAGAGCATAACATATAAGGGTACAATAAAATAGCTATGGCGAGGCAGTAAATGATTACTAGGAGAAGTCACAGTAGTAAATTCATAATTTTCCTGGGGTGAGGAATATATTCAAGATATCAAATTGAATGACACGGTAATACCTTAGTGCACTTATCTCATTCTCACCCAATATATATATATATATATATATATATATATATATATAAATAGAGAGAGAGAGAGAGAGACCAAATTAATTGGCACGACAACACCCTTCGTGCATTTATCTCTTTCTCATCGAGCATACATTTCACGACCCAAAATCCAACACAGGTCGTGATGGCGCCCAACACCGGAGTCAGGCAAGCCAACAGTTGTTTACTAGTGAGATTATCCTTACTTGACATACCAACCACACAATTTTCAAATTTGTTTAAGCTTAGATCATTTAAATAAAAGCGGAAACATTAACCAACTTAAGTAAATATAGCCACAATGATCATGAACCAATATATACAGTCCCAAAATAAAGAGTCTACTATGTGTGTGCCAGGACTAGTGTCAAAAGTCAACAGGCCAACTAGTAGAATATACAAAAGATGATACAAATTGTACTGTTATCTGAAAGAAGTAGACAAAAATAAACAAAAGATAACTCCATAGTACTGGTGAGAATCGCCAAGGGAGTCAGCTCACCGTGGAGTCAGGTCCAGAATACACGTCAAGCTCCGGTCGGATAACCAGATGCACCAGCCTTAGAACCAGTACAATTAAGTGCAGAAGTGAAGCATGAGTACACAAATATATATATATGTACCCAATGAGTATCCCGCCTAACCTCGAAGAGGTAGTGACAAGAGGTCGACTTGACACTCACTAAGGTCCAATAAAATGATTAGCAATATATAATATCAGTAACAGACGTACACGGATGATAAAAGCAGTAAACATTTAGAATAACAGTGATTCAAATAAATACTGAAAGTAAATATACAATTTCTATCTCATTATTATTTTCTTTCCTTCAAAAATTTATCTGAAAACTCAAAATCCATAACAGAATTCCTAACAAATTAACATGCGCATACATGATAAGGACAAACGGCCTGAGCCATCATAATGATCATATATGTGCACTGCCGAGGGTCGAATGGCCCGAACCATAATATGTATATATCTTTCAATCTCGCCGTGGCGTACAATCCACACATTTATTATTCATCAATTACTCTTCGTGAAAAATTCCTTAAAAATTACTTGAAGTCCATGATCTCAGGAAAACAAGCCGCATATAATGTTAACTCACTAAGCATTTAATACATTTCAAGGAAAACATAAAAATATGGTGTAAGCCTAGCTACCCGGACATAACAATAATAGCTGGTACCTACGGACTCTCATCACCTTGTACGTATGTATCCCCCACAGTTATCACATATAGCATTTAAATCACCTATGGGGACAGTTCCCCCTTACAAAGTTAGAAAGGAGACTCACCTCGCGTTGCACCTACTCTCCGGGTCAAATGTTGTACAAATATGTTAATTTATGTTCAAAGCAGGGAATTCTCCTATTACTTAGCCAAATTCACCATTCTTGAAGAAATTCTAAAATCCAACCCCGGGCCCGCATACTCGGATTCTAAAAATTCTCGAAGCTCACCCATAGCTTAAGGATCATTAATATACGATTTTTACTTGATTTCATAGCTAATTCACGGGTAAATTCTCAAATTATCGAAAGCCCTAGGTTACTACCCAATCCTTGGTTTTTCACTAATTATGTGATTAAACTTTAACTAGGAATTCATGCATGAAGCTAATATTAGAGTAGAATTAACTTACCTTCAATAACTAGGTCGTTTGCCCCTCTAAAATGGTGGAAATCGCCCCAAGGAAGAAGAGGAAGATGAGAAAAATGAATTAAAACCCGTGTACAAAAACACACTGTCTGAACAGTGTTTCCGCACCTGCGGCTCAAGGACCGCACCTGCAAAAATGGACTTGGGAGCCTGGGCCCGCACCTGCGGCTCCGCTCCTGCGGAAGTTTTTTCGCACCTGCGAGAATTGGCTTGACAACTGGGGGTCGCACCTACGAGGCTGGGACCGCAGGAACGGTCCCGCACCTACGACTGGCCAACCGCACCTGCGGTCACACAAGAATAGGTGCACCAGCAGCTTTTTCAGCTGATTTTTGGCCTCGTGTGGTGTTCGGGAGGCACCTCGGCCCACTCGAGCCCCCGTCCAAATATACCAACAAGTCCCAAATCATAATACAGACTCGCTCGAGCGTTCAGAACACCCAAAACAACGCAAAAACTCAAAATCACACCTCAAAACCCCAAGAACCAAACTTAGGAACCTTAAGTTTTCTAAGCTTCGCTAACAACGCGCCGAACTGACCTATACTACATGACACCAAATTTTGTAGGCAAGTCATAAATGACATAACGGAACTATTCCAGGTCTCGAAATTCAGTTCGGACCATGATAACACAAAAACACGTCCCAAACCACAATAGGAACTTTAGGAGCTTCTTATTTCAATATTGGGCACCGAAATGCTCCCGGGTCATCAGAAACCCATTCCGAACATACACTCAGGTCCGAAATCATGACACGAAGCTACTGGAACCGACGAAACTCGATTCCGAGGTCGTTTACCCAAAATGTTGACCGAAGTCAAACTTGGCCTTAAAGGCCAACCTTAAGGAACAAATTGTTCCTATAGCCCTCTAAACACCACCGAATCCCGGACCACCAGTCCCCACAGGTCATAAATCATAAAAACCCGCTATGGGACGTTTCATTTAGGGGAACAGGGTCCGATAATGCGATCGTTCGGGTCATTACACCCTCCACCTCTTAAATAAACGTTCACCCTCGAACGTGTCTAGAATCATACCTGAAGTGCTGAATATGTATGGATATCTGCTCCGCATGTCCTCCTCGGGCTCCCAGGTTTCCTCCTCAACTGGTTGGCCCTTCCACTGGACTTTTATGGCAGAAACTCTCTTGAACCTCAACTGGCGGTCATGTCTATCAATAATAGCAGCCGGCTCCTCCTCATAGCCCAACCTCTCATCCAACTGAATAGTGGTGAAATCAACCACGTAAGAGAAGTCGGCGTGGTACCTCCGGAGCATGGATACATGAAAAACTGGATGAACTCCTGATAAACTGGGAGGCAATGCCAGCTCATAAGAAACCTCCCCAACTCTCCTCAACACCTCGAATGGATCTATAAACCTCGGGCTCATCTTACCCTTCTTACCAAACCTCATAATACCCTTCATAGGCGAGACTTTCAACAAGAACCTATCTCCTTCCATAAATGATACATCACGCGCCCTCTGATCTGCTTAACTCTTCTGTCTGGACTGTGCTGTACGGAGCCTCTCCTAAATCAACTTCACTTTCTCCAAGGCATCCCTCACCAGGTTGGTGCCATATAACTTAGCCTCGCTAGGCTCAAACCATCCGATAGGGGAACAACATCACCGACCATACAAAGCCTCAAATGGTGCCATCTCAATGCTGGACTGATAACTATTATTGTAAGCAAACTCGGCCAAAGGCAAGAACTGGTCCCACTGACCTCCGAAGTCAAATCACATATGCCCTGAGCATGTCCTCCAATATTTGAACTGTACGCTCCGACTGACCATCAGTCTGAGGGTGAAATGCTGTGCTGAGGTTTATCTGGGTGCCCATCTCACTATGAAATGCTCTCCAGAAGTGCGAGGTGAACTCAGGACCTCGATCTGATATAATGGACACCGGCACACCATGCAACCAGACTATCTCCCGAATGTAGATCTAGGCCAACCTCTCAGAAGTATATGTAGTAGCTACTGGAATGAAATGCGCCGATTTGGTAAGTCTATCAACAATGACCCAAACTGCGTCAACCTTTCACAAAGTCCGAGGAAACCCAACCACGAAGTCCATAGTGATGCGCTCCCATTTCCACTCAGGAATGGGCATCTGCTGAAGTAGGCCTCCTGGCATCTGGTGCTCATACTTCACCTGCTGACAATTAAGACACCTAGCCACATACTCCACAATGTCCTTCTTCATTCGCCTCCACCAGTAATGCTGCTTCAAGTCACGATACATCTTCGTAGCACCAGGATGAACAGAATACCGAGAACTGTGTGCCTCCTCTAGAATCCTCTCCCTCAGGCCATCAACATTAGGAACACATAAGCGGCCCTGAAGTCTCAGAACACCATCCTCGCCAATAGTATCCTCCTTGGCCCTACCCTTGACCACTGTCTCCCGAAGATCTGATAAGCACGGATCATAGAACTGCCGGCCCTTAATCTCCCCCAATAACGAAGACTGAGCAACCACATGTGCTAAAACTCGATGAGGCTCTGAAAGGTCTAATATCACCAGGCGATTGGCCAAGGACTGAATGTCCAATGATATAGGTCTCTCTTCTGCTGCAATATAAGCCAAGCTACCCATACTCTCCGTCTTCCTGCTCAAAGCATCTGCTACCACATTTGCCTTGCCCGGGTGATAAAGAATGGTGATATCATAATCCTTCAACAACTCAAACCATCTGCGCTACCTCAAATTAATATCCTTCTGCTTGAACAAGTGTTGCAAGCTACAGTGGTATGTAAAAACCTCACAGGACACTCCATACAAGTAGTGCCTCCAAATCTTAAGAGCATGAATAATCGCTGCCAACTCCAAATCGTGCACAGGGTAATTCTTCTCATGAACCTTCAGCTGGCGCGAAGCATAATAAATAACTCTCCCCTCCTGCATCAATACACACCCCAAGCTAACGCGTGAAGCAATGCAATATACTGTATACATCCCAGAACCGGAAGGCAATACTAGAACTGGTGCTGAGGTCATTGCTGTCTTGAGATTCTGAAAGCTCGCCTCACACTCGTCAGACCATGAAAATGGGGAATTATTCTGAGTCAATCTAGTCAATTGATCTGCAATAGAAGAGAACCCCTCCACAAATCGGCGATAATAGCCTGCTAGGCCCAAAAAGCTCCTGATCTCTGTAGCTGAAGTAGGACGCGACCAACTCTGAACTACCTCGATCTTCTGATGATCCACCTTGATACCCTCTCCGGACACCACATGCCCCAAAAATGCCACGAAATCCAACCAGAACTCACACTTGGAGAACTTAGCATATTGCTTCTATTCTCGCAAAGTCTGGAGCACAACTCTCAAATGCTGCTCGTGCTCCCCCAGGCTACGTGAGTAAATCAAAATGTCATAAATGAATACAATGACAAAGGAATCCATATACAGCCTGAACACCCTATTCATGAAGTCCATGAATGCTACTGGGGCATTAGTCAAGCCAAAGGACATCACCAGGAACTCATAATGGCCATATCTCATACGAAAGGCAGTCTTCGGAACATCTGAATCCCGAATCCTCAACTAATGATACCCTGATCTCTAATCAATCTTAGAAAATACACGAGCACCCTGCAACTGGTCAAACAAATCATCGATGCGCGGCAAAGGATACTTGTTCTTAATGGTAACCTTGTTCAGCTGGCGGTAATGAATACACATCTGCATAGACCTATCCTTCTTATTCACAAATAGAACTGGAGCTAACAACTCCTCAAGCTGCTCCTTCATCTCTTTCGAAGCCATACTGTATGGAGGAATAGATATAGGCTGGGTGTATGGAGCTAAATCAATGCATACATCAATATCACGGCCCGGAGGCATGCCCAGAAGATCCGAAGGAAATACATCAGCAACTCTCGAACAACTGGCACTGAATCAATCGTTGGTGACCCGGCGGTGGTGTCCCGCACATAAGCAAAATAGGCTAGACAACCCTTCTCGACCATATGTCGAGCCTTCAAGGAAATAACCCGGCTGGCTGTACTAACTGAGGAACCTCTCCACTCCAGCCTAGGCGACTCGGGCATGGCTAAGGTAACTATCTTGGCATGGTAATCTAGCACGACATGATAAGGAGATGGACAATCCATGCCTAAAATCATCTCAAAATCAACCATAGCGAGCAATAAGAGATCCGCTCGAGTCTCGAACCCACAAAATAAAATCACACAGGACCGGAAAATCCAGTCTACAACCACAGAATCACCCACGGGAGTGGACACATAAATAGGTGAACCCAAGGACTCATGAGGGACATCCAGAAAATGAGCAAATAAGACTGAAACATAGGGATAAGTGGATCCTGGATCAAATAACACCGATGGCTCTCTACCACATACTGAAATAATACTTGTGATCATGGCGTATGAGGCCACTGCATCTGATATGGCCGGGATATCATAGAATCTAGCGGGAGCACCGGCATACTGAGCCCTGCCAGAATGAATAGGAGTTGGCTGACCTCCCCCTGACTGGCCTCCACCTCTAGGACGACCCCTGCCGACCTGTCCCCCACCTCTAGGTGGCCTGACTGCTGGTGCAGGACCCATAGGCTTAAAACCCTGCTGTACCGCTTTGCCCCAAAACCTAGGACAATTCCTCTTCATATGAACTGGATCCCTACACTCATAGCACCCTCGGGGTATCATAGCCTGCTGCCCCGAAGAGGAACCCTGAATGGCCGAAGAGCGATGTGCACTCTTTGGCATAGCACTGAAGTAGGGGTTGGGGAATGTCGGATAACTGGGATAACCACTGGGTGAACTCTGAATAGCTGGAGGGCGGTAGGAACGCTCTAGCATGGCACTGAAATGAGCCCTCGCTGGAAAACCTCGGGGAGGTGGTGGGGGTGCTGAATATGGAGGCCTGTTGGGCTGACCTCTACTGAACTGACATCTGCCCCTACTTGAGGCACCTCTGAAATCCCCGGAGAATCTGGCACTCTTGTTCTGCTGGCCCTGCTCTCTGCTTCTCAATCGGTAGCCCTCAATCCGATGAGCTATCTCAACCACCAGCTGAAGGGAGTCCCCATATCTACCTCTCGGGCCATGTTGGCCCTAATACTGGAGTGCAACCCTGCTACGAATCTCCGCACTCTCTCAACATCAGTAGGAAATATCATAAGTGCGTGGCGAGACAACTCTGAGAATCTTGCCTCATAATCTGTCGCTGACATTTGTCCCTGCTCCAACTGCTCAAACTGATATCGTAGCTCTTCCCTCTTAGAGGGTGGGATATACCTGTCTAGAAACATCTGAGTGAACTTCTCCCAGGTGATAGGAGGAGAATCTGCTGTCCTGCTGAGAATGTAGGACTGCCACCATCTGCGAGCTCGGTCCTCTAGCTGGAAGGTAGTGAAGTCCACTCCATGGGACTCCAGTATCCTCATGTTGTGCACTCTGTCCCCGCACCTATCAATAAAGTCATGGGCATCCTCACCCCGCTCACCCCCGAAGACTGGAGGGTGCAACCGAGTACATCTATCCAATAACTTCTGCGGATCACCGTCCGCAGCTGGCTTGGGCTCAGGTGCTGCTGCAACAGGCTGGACCCCACCCACGGGCAGTGTACCCGGGGTATGATGGAGTGTTGTTGTCTGGCCTGCATCCTAGGCAGTCGGGGTCTGGGCTCCCCCTCCCGCCTGAGATGTGGTAGGATCCGCTGGAAATAAACCAGCCTAGGACATAGTGTCCATGAACCGCATCATACGGCCCATGATCTCCTGGAATCCTAGCGCCGTCATAAAGTACCGGAGCAGGACCTGCTGGGGGCACCTTACCCTGCACCTCTATAGTAGTTTCCTCTGGTGGTGGTATGACTGGAATAGCTCGAGGACGCCCTCGTCCCCTACCTCGGGCCGGTACCGTCCCCCGGGCTCTGCCACGACCTCGAACGACGGGGGTAGCGGCCCCTCCCGGGTCTGGAACATCAGATGCACGCATCCTCACCATATGTGAGAGAGTAAAATAATGAATTTAGTAAATCATCGAGTGCACGATAGAATAAGAACAAAGAGAGGTTTCCTAACACCCTATAGCCTCCTGAAGATAAGTACAGACGTCTCCGTACCGATCTGCAAGACTCTACTGGGTTTGCCCGTGAGACTTACGTGAACCTAGTGCTCTGATACATATTGTCACGACCCAAAATCCAACTCAGGTCGTGATGGCGCCCAACACTGGATTCAGGCAAGTCAACAGTTGTTTACTAGTGAGATTATCCTTACTTGACATACCAACCCCACAATTTTCCAAAATTTTTAAGCTTAGATCATTTAAATAAAATCGGAAACATTAATCAACTTAAGTAAATACAGCCACAAGGATCATGAACCAATATATACAGTCCCAAAATAAAGAGTCTACTATGTGTGTGCCAGGAACTAGTGTCAAAAGTCAACAGGCCAACTAGTAGAATATACAAAAGATGATACAAACTGTACTGTTGTCTGAAAGAAGTAGACAGAAA
>ML425045.1:0-62354 GCA_005239525.1 Nicotiana knightiana
AATAGTGAGCAAATCAACTCCGTGTATATCTTCTTATGTAAATTTTATGTGTGGATCGGGTGGCACGTTGCCACGGGTATTTTATTTGGATCGGGTTGCACGCCGCAACAGTGTGATGATCATTAAGGTTACTATATTTATTTTTCTTATGTTCTACTTCCTATTTTCTGAGAAAATTTCATATTAGTTGCATGAGTTGAATAGTCCCTTCCTGAGTCATTTCTTATTATCATGCTCCAGTTATGGCCTATTGGCGCGATGAGGTATCATGTGAGGTTGTTGGTCATGTTGGGGTGATTTGTTTTCTGAACAGTTCATACTGGGTGAGACCAGATTATCGGATCAGGATCAGTGTAATAAGGTTATGTGAAGTGTATATTAAAGATTAAATACCATTATTTAGGTTCATAACGAGGTGATGGTTCTAGTCAAGATGAGATATTCAATGATTTGTTAACTCTTTAGTTGGGTATGAATTTCTACACATCTCCTCCGTTGTGGTGGTATCATCAGCATTATAGCAGGATGTATGTATATATATCATGAGGTGCATTGGGAGCATCAGATTCGTGGAATTTTGGCTATTTAGGTTCAGGGAGTGTTGTTGTGGTCAGATGATGAGTTATGCGGTGCATGGTGCTGATTCAGCAAAGGCATGTAGTCATGTTCTGGTATGTCGTGTGGTAGTTGACACGATGTTTATATATTGGAGCTAGTCCTGGCAGAGAATTTCAAGTGATGGTTCGGCTGGGAGCGCAAGTGCGATGATATTTCCGCACCTGCGAAGTCGCAGATGCGGGCTATGGGGTGCAGGTGCGAAGTTGGCTTGAGCTGAGGAAAGATGTAACTACGCAGGTGTGGTCGCACCTGCGGAATCGCAAGTGCGAGAGTTGAATCGCGAGTGCGAAAAATGGCCTAGGCAGAATGTTTTAAAACTGAGATTTGTTGGCCATTTCTTCATTTTTCACTTGGTGTTGACGAGTTTGGAGGAGCTTCAAGAGAGTGTTTTCGTCAGGGATCACAAGGTAAGTAACTCCTTCATGTTTCTAAGTTAATACAAGGTTATTGCATGGAATTATACATGAAAATTGTGGAAAATTTTGGAAAATATTGAAGAAAACCTAGAAATGGTATTTTGAATTTTTAGCCACGAATTTGAGCATGGAATTTAGTGTAAATCGTATATTTGAACTAGTAAGCTATGGGAAGAATTTATCTTCGAGAGATTTTGGATTCCAGGCACGAGGGCTCGAGGGCATTTTGGTCATTTGACTGAGCGGAGTTGGGAAATTTTATAATTTGGAATTGTTGCAAATATTAGAGTATATTTTCATTGGTTTGTCGTTGTTTGGATAGTTTCGGAGCGTTGTGAAATGATTTGAGTCATCGAAAGGGCTTGGAGGCCGCTTATGGAATTTCGGAGCGAGGTAAGTCTCCTTTCTAACTTTGTAGGGGGGGGGGAATTGTCCCCCTAGGTGAACTAATTAAGTATGTGCTATTATCTTCGGGGGCTGCGTATGCACGAGGTGACGGGAGTCTGTGTGTAGCTACTATTATGCCATGTACGGGTAGTCTAGGACTCGTTAGTATGCCTTACATGTTGTACATGTGATCCTGCCCATAATATTAAACTATAAATGCTATTGAATCGGTAAATTATACCCTAAGAAGACTAGAGTGTGCTTTTCATAATTATCTAAAAAGAGAATTGATTCCTCCGTGGATAATTGTATACATGATAGGGTTATATTATGGAATATCATTAAACTTGGCAAATGAGTTTCAAAACAAAGATCCAAAAGCTATATTTCACGTTCCTTTAAGAAGAATTTTACCACTTTCCTGAGAAAACTGCTTTCTTGAAAAAAATGCGGATTTCTTATGTGAATATGTGTACGTATGAGCACCTGAGTCGCAGGTATGATTCGTGAGTAGGCTAGCTCTATTATTTTTATGTATAACCGTGTTGTATGATCGATTCACGAGCGGCGCAGATAGATGCATCTATGGTTCGAGCCGTTCGACCCTCGGCAGTGCACAGTTTATTATTGTTGGTCTGCGCCGTTCGACCCTCGACATTTCTTGCGCATGATATTTACTGTGATTTTGCCTGATTACTGGCGTGAAATTTTAAGTTGTCGACTGAAATGATAGAGATTTAAAGTTATTAATGATTTTTGGAAGAAGTTGTTCCTTCCGGTTGATTATTTGTTATTTGATCAAATCATTCATGTTGATTAATTGATATTAATATGATGAAGATTTAAAGTGTTAAATGTGGAAATAGTTGATATTATTTATTCCCGATTTTAATAAATTGCCTATGATAATCATGCTTAGCGTCACACTTGAATATACTAAATTGACCTTTAGCAAGTGTCCAATTTGACCTCTCGTCACTACCTCTCTGAGGTTAGGCGGGCGACTTACTGAATACACGTTGTTTTTGTACTCATGCTACACTTGTCGTGCATTTTATTGCACAGGTACCTTCATAGCGATGTGGTAGATTTGGTGACTTAGGCGATCTGCATCATCCGGAGGCGATCCGCAGCTGACGGAGTCTCCCTCATACTGTATTACATTATTTTAATTTTCCTTTTCCACTTGTATTTCGGAAAAGCTTTGTAGAAATTGTAAAATTCTTAGAAATTGCTCATGTACTTGTGACACCGGGTTCTGGGATGCTGTAATGACCCGACCGGTCGTTTTGCATTATCGGACCCTGTTCCCCTAAATGAAACTTCCCATAGCGCCTTATCGTGATTATGACTTGCGGGGGGTGGGTGGTCCGGGATTCAGAAGTGCTTAGAGATTTATTGGAACACTTGGTTCCATAAGGTTGGCCTTTAAGTCCAAGTTTGACTTCGGTCAACATTTTCAGTAAACAGCCGCGAAATCGAGTTCGACGGTTCTGGTAGATTTGTATGATGATTTCGGACTTGGGCGTATGTTCGGAATGGGTTTCTGATGACCCGGGAGCGTTTCAACGCCCAATATTGAAATAAGAGTTCCTTAAGTTTCGATTGCGGTTTGGGTCGTGTTTTTGTGTTATCGAGAACCGAACGGAATTTCGAGACCGGGAATAGTTCGGTTATGTCATTTATGACTTGCCTGCAAAATGTGGTATCATTCATAGTAGTATAGGTCGATTCTGCGCATTGTTAGCGAAGTCTAGAAAACTTGAAGTTCCTAAGTTATGATTCTAGGGGTTTTGGGATGTGATTTTGAGTTTTAGCATTGTTTAGAGTGTTCTGAAGGCTTTAGCGAGTCAGTATTATGATTTGGGAATTGCTGGTATATTTGGACGGGGGCTCGGGTGGGCCCAGGTGCCTCCCGGACACCACACGAGGCCAAAAACCAGCTTAAATAGTTGTTGGTGTAGCTTGTATGCCATGGAAAGGGATGGCGTGAGGGTACTAGAGATTGTTGTTTGATGCACATTTTCTTATTACTGTTCATTACTGCTATTACTGGTTAACCTGTACTTCTTCCACATTGTCTGACCCTAGTAAGTATCACGTCGATCTCTCGTCACTACTTCTTCGAGGTTAGGTGGGATATCACTGGGTACATATTTGTATATGTATGCATACTACGCTTTTGTACTTAATTGTACAGGTTTTGAGGCTGGAGCATCTGTTTATCCGTCGAAGCTTGACCATGGGAGTATATTCTGGACCTGACTCCACGGTGAGCTGCTTCCCTTGGCGATTCTCAGCAGCACTATGGAGTTATCTTTGTTTATTTATGTCTACTTCTTTCAGACAATAGAACAATTTATATCATCTTTTGTATATTGTACTAGTTCGCCTGTAGACTTGTGACACTAATTCCTGGCACACATATAGTAGACTCTATATTTTTGGGACTGTATATATCGGTTCACGATCCTTGTGGCTACATTTACTTAAGTTGGTTAATTTATCCGCTTTTACCTAAATGTTCTAAGCTTAAAATTTGTTAAGGGTGGGGATGGTTTGTCAAATAAGGATAATTTCACTAGTAAACAACTGTTGGCTTGCCTGACCCCGGTGTTGGGCGCCATCACGACCTGAGTTAGGATTTTGGGTCGTGACAACATGGTATCAGAGCACTAGGTTCACGTAGGTCTCACAAGTCACGTGCAACCCTAATAGAGTCTCGCGGATCGATACAGAGACGTCTGTATTTATGTTCGGGAGGCTATAGGGTGTTAGGAAACCTCTCTTTATTCATGATCTATCGTGCAGTTGATGGTTTATTAAATCTTATTCTTCTATTCTCTCACAGATGGTGAGGACGCGTACATCTGGTAGAGGCCGGGGGAAGGCACCGGCCCGAGGTAGGGGACGGAGGCGTCCAGAGCTATTCCAGTTGCACCACCATGGGATACTACTATAGAGGAGCAGAGGGAGGTTCTCCCAGCGGGTCCTGATCCAGTGGACTTCATGACGGCGCCAGGCTTCCAGGAGGTCATGGGCCATATAATGAGATTTATGGATACTATGTCCCAGGCTGGTTTATTTCCAGCAAATCCTGCCACATCTCAGGCAGGAGGGGGAGCCCAGACCCGTACTGCCCAGGCTACAGGACAGACAACAGCACTTCATCATACCCCGGGTACACTGCTCGTGGGTGGGGTCCAGCATGTAACAGCAGCACCTGAGCCCAGACAAGTTGCGGATAGCGATCCGCAGAAGCTATTTGACAGATAGACTCGATTGCATCATCTAGTTTTTGGGGGTGAGCGAGGTGAGGATGCCCATGATTTCATTGACAGGTGCAGAGACAGACTGCGCAACATGAGGATACTAGAGTCCAATGGAGTAGACTTCGCTACTTTCTAGTTAGAGGGCAGAGCTCGCAGATGGTGGCAGTCCTATATTCTCAGCAGGCCAGTAGATTCTCCTCCTATCACTTGGGAGCAGTTCACTCAGATGTTTCTAGACAGATATATCCCACCTTCTGAGAGGGAAGAGCTGCGGTATGTTTTTGAGCAGCTGGAGCAGGGACAACTGTCAATGACAGACTATGAGGCCATATTTTCAGGGTTGTCTCGCCATGCACTCATGATACCTATCGATGCTGAGAGAGTGCAGAGATTTGTAGCCAGGTTGCATCCAGGAATTAGGGCCAGCATAGCCCGAGAGGTGGAGATGGGGACTCCTTATCAGCTAGTAGTGGAGATTGCTCATAGGATCGAGGGTTATCAGTCGAGGGTCAGGGAGCAGGTACAGACATATAAGAGAGCCAGATATTCCGGGGATTTCAGAGGTGCCCCAGCTAGGGGAAGAGGTCAGTTGGTAGGGGTCAGCCCGGCAGGCCCCCATATTCAGCACCCCTACAACCACCTCCTCGTGGTGCTCCAGTGAGGCCTTACTTCAGTGTTATGCCAGAGGGTTCTCACCGTCTCCCAGTTATTCAGGGTTATTCTTCAAGGCAGCAGGCCGTGCCTTCAGTGAGATGTTACGAGTGCGGGGATCTCGGCCATATCAGGAGGACTTGTCCCCGGTTTCAGGGCAAGGCAGTGCAACAGGGTTACCAGCCTATGAGTCCAACACCAGCAGTCAGGCCACCTATGGGTGGAGGACAGGTCGGCAGGGGTCGTCCTAGAGGTGGAGGCCAGTCAGGGGGGAAGTCAGGCAGCTCCGGTTCACTCTGGTGGAGCTCAGTCTTCCGGTACTCAAGCTAGATTCTATGCCATTCCGGCCAGATCAGATGCAGTGGCCTCAGACGCCGTGATCATAGGTATTATTTCAGTATGTGGTAGATAGGCATCAGTGTTATTTGATCCTGGATCAACCTATTCCTATGTTTCAGCCTTAGTTGCTCATTTCCTGGATGCTCCTCGTGAGTCCTTGGGTTCTCCTATATGTGTGTCCACTCCTATGGGCGATTCAGTGGCGGTAAACCGGATATATCGGTCTTGTGTGATCACACTCTGTGGATTAGAGACCAGAGAGGACCTTTTGTGGCTCGACATAGTTGATTTTGAGGTTATTCTAGGCATGGATTGCTATCTCCTTATCATGTCGTGCTAGATTGCCATACCAAGACAGTTACTTTAGCCATGTCCGAGTCGCCTAGACTGGAGTGGAGAGGTTCCTCAGTTAGTGCCGCCAGCCGAGTGTTTCATTCCTGAAGGCTCGACATATGGTCGAGAAGGGTTGTCTGGCCTATCTTGCTTATGCGCGGGACACCACCGCCGAGTCTTCGACGATTGATTCAGTGCTAGTGATTCAAGAGTTTGCTGATGTAATTCCTTTAGGCCTTCCCGGCATGCCTCCGGATCGTGATATTGATTTCTTCATTGATTTAGCTCTAGGAACCCAACCTATATCTATTCCTCCATACCGTATGGATCCGAAAGGAGTTGAAGAAGTTGAAGGAGCAGCTTGAGGAGTTGTTAGATAAGGGTTCATCAGACCGAGTGTATCGTCGTGGGGGTGCTCCAGTTCTATTCGTAAAGAAGAAGGATGGGTCCGTGCAGATGTGTATTGATTACCGCCAGTTGAACAAGGTCACCATTAAGAAAAAGTATCATTTGCCGCGCATCGATGATTTGTTTGACCAGTTGAAGGGTGCTTGGGTGTTTTCTGAGATTGATTTGAGATCGGGATATCATCAGTTGAAGATTCGGGCCTAAAATGTTCTGAAGATGGCTTTTCGTACGAGATATGGCCATTATGAGTTCCTGGTGATTTCCTTTGGCTTGACTAATGCCCTAGCAGCATTTATGGACTTGATGAATAGGGTATTCAGGCCGTATATTGATTCCTTCGTCATTGTCTTCATTGATGACATTTTGATTTACTCACGTAGCCTGGGGGAGCACGAGCAGCATTTGAGAGTTGTGCTCCAGGCTTTGCGAGAACAGAAGTTATACGCTAAGTTCTCCAAGTGTGAGTTCTGATTGGATTCCATGGAATTCTTGGGGCAGGTGGTATCCGGAGAGGGTATCAAGGTTGATCCTCCGAAGATTGAGGCGGTTCAGAGTTGGCAGTGTCCTACTTCAGCTACCGGGATCAAGAGCTTTTTGGGCCTAGCAGGCTATTATCGCCGATTTGTGGAGGGGTTCTCTTCTATCGTAGCTCCATTGACTAGATTGAATCAGAAGAATGCCCTGTTCCGATGGTCTGACGAGTGTGAGATGAGCTTTTAGAAGCTCAAGACAGCATTGACCTCATCACCAGTTCTAGTATTGCCTTCCGGTTCTAGGATGTACACAGTATATTGCAACGCTTCACACGTTGGCTTGGGGTGTGTGTTGATGCAGGAAGGGAGAGTTATTGCTTATGCTTCGTGCCAGCTAAAGGTTCATGAGAAAAATTATCCTGTGCACGATTTGGAGTTGGCGGCGATTGTTCATGCTCTTAAGATTTGGAGGCACTACTTGTATGGGGTGTCCTGTGAGGTTTATACAGAACACCGCAGCTTGTAGCACTTGTTCAAGTAGAGAGATCTTAATTTGATGCAGCACAGATGTCTCGAGTTGTTGAAGGATTATGATATCACCATTCTATACCATTCGGGCAAGGCGAATATGGTAGCGAACGCTTTGAGCAGGAAGGCGGAGAGTATGGGTAGCTTGGCTTATATTGCAGCAGAAAAGATACCTCTAGACTTTGACATTCAGTCCTTGGCTAATCTCCTGGTGAGATTAGACCTTTCTGAGCCTCGTCGAGTTCTAGCACATGTGGTTGCTCATTCTTCGTTATTGGGTGAAATTAAGGCTCGGCAGTTTGATGATCCGTGCTTGGCAGAGCTTTGGGAGATAGTGGTACATGGTGGTGCCAAGGAGGTTACTATTGGCGAGGATGGTGTTCTGAGACTTCAGGGGCGTTTATGTGTTCCTAATGTTGATGGCCTGAGAGAGAGGATTCTAGAGGAGGAACACAGTTCTCGGTATTCTGTCCTTCCTGGTGCTACGAAGATGTATCTTCATTTGAAGCAGCATTACTGGTTGAGGCGGATGAAGAGGGACATCGTGGAGTATGTGACTAGGTGTCTTAATTGCCAGCAGGTGAAGTATGAGCACCAGAGGCCAGGAGGCCTACTTCAGCAGATGCCCATTCCGGAGTGGAAATGGGAGCGCATCACTATGAACTTCGTGGTTGGGTTTCCTCGGACTTTGCGGAAGGTTGATGCGGTTTGGGTCATTGTGGATAGACTGACCAAATCGGCGCATTTCATTCCAGTGGCTACTACATATACTTCTGAGATATTGGCCCAGATCTACATTCGGGAGATAGTCCGGTTGCACGGAGTGCCGGTGTCCATTATATCAGATCGAGGTACTTAGTTTACCTCGCATTTCTGGAGAGCATTGCATAGTGAGATGGGCACCCAGATAGATCTCAGCACAGCATTTCACCCTTAGACTGATGGTCAGTAGGAGCAGACAATTCAGATATTGGAGGACATGCTTAGGGCATGTTTGATTGACTTTGGAGGTCAGTCGGACCAGTTCTTGCCTTTGGCCAAGTTTGCCTATAATAACAGTTACCAGTCCAGTATCGAGATGGCTCCATTTGAGGCTTTGTATGGTCGGCGATGTCGTTCTCCTATCGGGTGGTTTGAGCCTGGCGAGGCTAAGTTATATGGCACCGACCTGGTGAGGGATGCTTTGGAGAGGTGAAGTTGATTCAGGAGAGGGCACAACACAGTCCAGACAGAAGAGTTACGCGGATCAGAGGGCGCGTGATGTATCATTTATGGAGGGAGACAAGGCCTGTTGAAGGTCTCGCCGATGAAGGATATTATGAGGTTTGGGAAGAAGGGCAAGCTGAGCCCGAGGTTTATAGGTCCCTTCGAGGTGTTGATGCGAGTTGGGGCGGTTACTTATGAGCTAGCCTTACCTCCCAGTTTATCAGGAGTTCATCCGGTCTTTCATGTATCCATGCTCCGGAGATACCACGCCGACTTCTCTCACGTGGTTGATTTCAGCACTATTCAGTTGGATAAAAAGTTGGGCTACGAGGCGGAGCAGATATCCACACTTATTCAGCACTTCAGGTATGATTCTAGACCCGTTCGAGGACGAACGTTTGTTTAAGAGGTGGAGAATGTAACGACATGACCGGTCGTTTTGCATTATTGGACCCGTTCCCCTAAATGAAACTTCCCATAGCGGCTTATCGTGATTTATGACTTGCGGGGGCAGGTGGTTCGGGATTCAGAAGTGTTTAGAGCAATATTGGAACACTTGGTTCCTTCAGGTTGGCCTTTAAGGCCAAGTTTGACTTCGGTCAACATTTTTAGTAAACGGCCTCGGAATCGAGTTTGGACAAATCCAGTAGCTCCATATGATGATTTCAGACTTGGTCGTATGTTCGGAATGGGTTTCTGATGACCCGGGAGCGTTTCGGCGCCCAATATTGAAATAAGAGTTCCTTAAGTTCTGATTGCAGTTTGGGATGTGTTTTTGTGTTATCGAGGTCCGAACGGAATTCCAAGACTGGGAATAGTTCCGTTATATCATTTATGACTTTCCTGCAAAATTTGGTATCATTCCGAGTAGTATAAGTCGATTCGGCACGTTGTTAGCAAAGTCTAGAAAACTTGAAGTTCCTAAGTTATGATTCTAGGGGTTTTGGGATGTGATTTTGAGTTTTAGCATTTTTTAGAGTGTTCCAAAGGCTCGAGCGAGTCTGTATTATGATTTGGGACTTGTTGGTATATTTGGACGGGGGCTCGGGTGGGCCCAGGTGCCTCCCGGACACCACACGAGGCCAAAAACCAGCTGAAATAGCTGTTGGTGCACCTTTTCTGGTGTGACCGCAGGTGCAGTTGCCCAGTCACAGGTGCGGGACCGTTCCTGCGGTCCCATCCTCGCAGGTGCGACCCCTAGGGGGCAGCCCATTTCTCGTAGGTGCGGACAAAGTTCCGCAGAAGCGGAGCCGCAAGTGCGATCTCCCCTCCGCAGGTGCGGGCCCAGGCGTCTTCGTCCATTTCCGCAGGTGCGAGCCTTTGCTCGCAGGTGCGAGACCGCATGTGCGGTACCACTGTTAGGCAATGTGTTTCTTTAAAAATACGGGATTCTTCATTGTTTCTTCATTCCTTCCTTCATTAAAACACTTTGAGAGCTTGGGAAAAGGGCTCCACGACCCAACCACTGAAAGGTAAGTAAATTCCATCTCAACATTTGTTAATGCATGAATTCCTAGTTGAATTTAATTACCTAATTAGTGAAAAATTAAGTAATTGGAAAGTAACCTAGGGCTTTCGATAATTTGAGAATTTACTCGTGAATTAGCTATGAAATCAAGTAAAAACCATGTATTAACGATCCTTAGGTTATGGGTGAGTGGTTCCTTCGTGAATTTTCGGAATCAGAGCATGCGGGCCCGAGGTTGGATTTTGGGATTTCTTCAAGAATGATAAATTTGACTACATAGTAGGAGAATTCCATGCTTTGAGTATAATTTGATATATATTTATGTAACGTTTGATTAGTTTCGAGTCCTTGGGTGACGTGTTCGGAGTTTCGGGCGCATTCTTGACCCGGAGAGTAGGTTCGGCGCGAGGTGAGTCTCCTTTCTAACCTTGTAAGAGGGAATTGTACCCATAGGTGATTATAAATGGTGTTTTTTCCTTATTTGCAGGGGATGCGCACGCATGAAGTGACGAGAGACCGTGCATAACTACTATTATGACTTTTCGGGTAGTTTAGGACTCACAAGCATGCTTTATGTGTTCTATCTGTGATCTTGCATATGGATTAAGTAGTCTAATATCCTTGAATCTCACATGTTAAGTCCTAAGGGGTTATGCTTCGAAGTTGAAATTTCTAAAATTTCACCCTATTAGTATGTTTCCTGCTAAATTATGTGGAATCTCCTGCTAATCATGAATTTATATGGGAATCCGAGTCGCATGGATGATTCGCGAGCGGGGTAGTCCTAGTATTATATTAATCCAAGTCGCATGAATGATTCGTGAGTGGGGGTGGTCTTAGTATATATTAACCGTGTCACATAATCGATTCGCGAGCGGGGCAGATAGATGCATCTATGGTTCGGGTCGTTCGACCCTCGGCAGTGCACATTTACTTTTCTCGTCGTAAAGACCGTACGTTCATAGCCTGTTATATGTTTGGTAATCTATGAGAAGCCCTGTACTTGTAACTGTTGATTTCATGAAAGAAAAAAAAGGTTAAATAGCTTGTATGCCATGGAAAGGGATGGCGTAAGGGTACTAGAGATTGTTATTTGATTCACATTTTCTTATTACTGTTCATTACTGCTATTACTGGTTAGCCTGTACTTATTCCACATTGTCTGACCCTAGTAAGTATCACATCGACCTCTCGTCACTACTTCTTCGAGATTAGGCGGGATACTCACTGGGGACATATCTGTTTATGTACTCATACTACGCTTCTGTACTTAATTGTACAGATTTTGAGGCTGGTCCATCTGGTTATCCGACGGAGCTTGACCCTGGGAGTATATTCTGGACCTGACTCCACGATGAGTTGCTTCCCTTGGCGTTTCTCAGCAACACTATGGAGTTATCTTTGGTTATTTCTGTCTACTTCTTTCAGACAGTAGAAAAGTTTATATCATCTTTTGTATATTCTACTAGTTCGCCTATAGACTTGTGACACTAGTTCCTGGCACACACATAGTAGACTCTATATTTTTTGGACTGTATATATTGGTTCATGATCCTTGTTGCTACATTTACTTAAGTTGGTTAATTTATCCGTTTCTATCTAAATGTTCTAAGCTTAAAATTTGTTAAGGGTGGGGATGGTTTGTCAAATAAGGATAATTTCACTAGTAAACAACTATTGGCTTGCCTGACCCCGGTGTTGGGCGCCATCAAGACCTGAGTTAGGATTTTGGGTCGTGATAGATGTGCTGGGATATATTTGCTAAAATAGGACTATTTAAACCAATGTATTTACTTAACGGATTTTATGTATTTACTATGTAATAAAGTGAAAGGTAATGTTTTTGATAAATGTTAAAACAGGAAATTATTTCAATTAATTAATGAGTGGCTTGCCTGACAATGATGTCCGGCGCCATCACGACCTTATGGATTTTGGGTAGTGACAGAGTCCATCCTGACTGGACGCAACGGCCGATGCTTCAAACTCAAAACCTCGAAAGGAGAAAATCAAATTAAAATGCCTACAAAGGCAAAGGAAGTTGAAAGATCGAGTCCCACATGGCTAACCATCTCGGCAAAATTTTGAAAAGTCGAAGTACTCCAAATGCTTTGAAATTTAAACGAAAAGCCAATGAAGGTGAAATAGAGTCGGAAAAGTTAAGTCCTACGCGATTAGCCATTACAACAAAGTTCGAGGACCAAAACCTCACTAATGCTCCGAAGTCCAAAAGGTAAACAAGTCAAAAATGAAAGATCTACAAAGGCAAATAAAGTCAGAATGTTGAGTCCCACGTGACCAATTGCCATAGTAAAATCCAAAAAGTCAAGATCCTCGGGATTAAAGATGAAACTCAACCCCTAGCAAGCAAGTGAGATCATCATCAAAAAATGGGCCGAGATCAAGCAAGTTGAAATAATCAAGGCCGCAAAACCAACCACCGTTTCAAACTGACAATTGTTCTTGTTTGAAGGAAACAGGTGTAACTCGAAAGTAACTTTGCAAGAAGCAGGTGCAACCAAAAGAAAATGCGCAAGGGCTAGAAGCGGCATTGCAGCGACAACCCCAAAAGGAAAGTTCCCTCGAAAATTCTTTCCCGCCCTTACTCATTTCTTGAAATAATCAAAATAGGAAGAGGAAATGATGTTGAAAACAGTTCAAATCTAAAGTTGCATAGGGCCTCAAATCCCTAGTTGATGTCGGCATAACCCGATGACTTTTCCAACCTAGGATATTCCATTCCTTAGTTGATGCCAACATAGGGTTCCACTCACTAGCAGACACTAGCATAACCTGGTGATCTTTTCCTGGAAACAGCATAACCTGTTGATCCTTCACAAACACCAGCGTAACCCGGTGGTCTCTTTTCCTGGAAACAACATAACCTGTTGACCTTTCCAGACACCAGCATAACTTGGTAATTTTTTCTGACAACAGCATAACCTGTTGACCTTTTCCAAACACCGGCATAACTCGGTGGTCTCTTTTCCTGGCAACAACATAACATGTTGACCTTTCCAGATACCAGCATAACCTGGTAATCTTTTTCTGACAACAGCATATCCAGTTGATCTTTTCCAGACACCGGCATAACCCGTTGATTTCTTTTCTTGGCAATAACATAACCTGTTGATCTTTCCAGACACCAGCATAACCTGGTAATCTTTTCCTGACAACAACATAACCTGTTGACCTTTTCCAAACACCGGAATAACCTGGTGATCTCTTTTCCTTTCCAGACACCAGCATAACCTGGTGATCTTTTCTTGACAACAGCATAACATGTTGATCTTCTCCCAACACCGGCATAACCTGGTGATTTTTTCTTGGCAACATCAAAACCTGTTGATCTTTTCCCTACACCGGCATAACCTAGTGATCTTCTTTCGGCAACAGCATAACCTGTTGATTTTTTCTCGACACCAGCATAACCTGGTGATTTTCTCTTGGCAACATCATAACTTGTTGATCCTTCCCAGACGCCGACATAATATGGTGATCCTTTCCTAACAACAACATAACCTATTTATTTCTTCCCGGCACCAGCATAACCTGGTGATCTTTTTCTGTCAGCAGCATAACCTGTTGATTTTCTCTTGACGCCGGCATAACATGGCGATCTTTCTGGCAACGGCATAACCTGTCGATCTTGTCACATAGGGTCTCCAATCCCTAGTTTATATCACTTTTAGGCATAGGGTATCCACCCCCTAGTCTACATTCACTCCGGGTTCACCATTCCCAACTTTTCATCGCTTTCAATAATAAAGTAGTATAGATTTCATTACAATAACTCACAAAAATTTCCTAGTGAAAACTGGGGCAAAAAATTTCATTCGTTTGTTCTTGATGTTGCGCAAATTACACTTTAGGGCAATGGATTCGAAACGACCAAAAGAAGGAGTTTCAATCCAGAATAAAATAGAGAAAGAGAAGGTTGAACCCAAAGTGCAGAAGTGGGGAAGACGTGGACTATTTAGGACGAGATTGAAGTCATCCGTTCTGTATATCCTGCCTTGATCCGAAGGACGAGAAGATAAAACCAGCATCTATGGCTACCAAGCATCAAGATCCAAGTCGGAGTTGGCAAAAAAACTAGCCCAGACTCAAGACCAAGCTTTAGAGTATATAGATAGGGATCTTATAACTAGTAGCTGATAGGCTTAGTTAGACTTTTTGTCTTGTTACTTTGGTGTAATAAGGAGCTCAGCAGCAGTAACAACAGCAACATCTACAGTGAAATCACAGTTACCCGGTAGTCCAAGCTACCAAAACTTCCAGAACTACACTGACCTGATTCCTTTATAGTCAAGGATATGTAAGCAACCTTGAAGCAGGGTTCGGTCAAACTTTTTCAAAAAAAAAAAAAAAACACTTCACATGGAGTATTTGAACGGGTAAAAGTTGTTCATAACTGCTCACTTTGTCTTTTCCCGAAAACTCTTCGTGTTTCCGAGCAAAGAGGGGCAGCTGTGAGCATGTAATTTTTAACCTACCATATACTCCTACAGAATTTAATAAATAAATTAGTTTTATAAATTTTTGTCGAATTTCAGTGTTGATTCTGAATTATTTTTGCATTGCGTAATCATAATTTGTCATTTAAAATTTATAAATAATTTAAAGTTACATAATTAGGTGCCTAACCTCAATCATTTTTTATTAGAAAATTACAAAATTTATCCTTCAAATAATTACAAGTGTTAATTGATAATTCCACTTTTTAATTCACTCATTAATTAGTTTTTTCTTTTCAATTAGATGAAAAATAGAATTAGAACTAATTGATATATTTTTATAATATATTGAAATAAATAACGACAAAATATTGATTATTTGGCATAATAAAGGTTTTAATGATTAATTGCATAATTTAATCATTTTTCTAAGAAAATTACAAAATTTGTTCTTTAACTAACTATGGATATTAAACTAATGGTATTACTTTTAATTAACTTATAATTAGATGAAATTAGGTTAAAACTATATAGTACATTTTAGAGTTTAATTAGATTGAATTTAGGTAATTAATTAACCTAAGTATAAAAGAAAGGATTAAAATCGGACCTGGGCCAAATTAACCAGACCCAAATCTCCCCTCTCACTACCCAAATACTCCCAGCCCAAGCCAAATCTGGTACAGTCCCCATTAATTCAAAACGGCCACGTTTAAGTCCCCTTTAACCCCAGTCGTTGGATCATTTTGATCTAACGGCCCGCAACTCAATTCCCCCTTCCTATATAAATGTCCGAACGAGCCCTACCCCCCTCAAAATACACCCCTCTCACTCTCGTCTCTCTCCCCAGACCCAAACCGTAGACTCCCTAACTCCCCCCGCCGTATACCACCACAATCTACGGCAGACCACCTCCAAACTACCCCAAAATTATACCAGGTACTCTACTCCTCCTCCTCAATCACCTCCTAACATCAATCCCTCCAAAAACTCCACTGAAATTCCCTAATTTCAAATCTAATATCTATAAACCCTAAAAACCTAACTCCGGCCGATTCCAAGAGCCCCAATGGATCAAACCAACTTGAGTCGATAGCTCTTGGTGAGGCTATCGATTCATGTGGGTTTGGACCATTTTCTAACCCCGCCAGAGTCCGGCCAAAGTCCGGCGAGCCACCGAAATCCGGCTAAACCCATCCTAGCTGAATGGTACCCCTTTTAAACCTTATTTTCTTTGTGTTTTACTTGTTCAAACATAATTTTGAAGTCACTGGCTTAATTAGTTAATTTTAGGTTTCTAGTTTCTGATTTTGTTTACTAATTGATATGTTTCTTTCCTTGATGTTGAATGCTATTATGAAGCTCATTCTAGGTTTAATTCTTGCATGTCTTGATTAATGTTAGTTTGATTCTTATAGTTTAAGTATTAATTAATTGACGCTAGTTTAAACCTGCATATTTAGATCTAATTAAGGCAGTAATCTAGGTTAACTCTAGTCTTACTCAAAATCCCAACTAATTAGTCTAGGTTTCCGAATTTAGTCACTTCTATGCATGATTCTATTGTTGTTATGGTTTCTACCTTTTCTTTTTGTTGTTTCTGAATGATTAGTTATGGTCGCTATTTATTGTGTATTAATTTGGGATTTCCCGAATTTTCTGGATTTTATTCTGGAATGGTAGTCTCTATGTATTTTGTTTTCCATTTAGTCTGCTGATTAGTTTTCTGGTCCTAAGTTAATCACCTTAGGGTCATGTATCCCTTTTTCCCTTATCTTCCCTAATTGTTCATATGTTAAAATTAGTCAACTTTAGTCTTAATCATGCATGTGTTAGATCTATCTAAAATAGTAATTGCCCAAAACGAATTAGTCTAAAATTCATATGCAATCGCTTTAATTAATTACTGATTTTAGTTTAGTTATAGGTTAACCTAATTGTGACTCTTAGGTTAGATTTTCACCTATAACCATCCTAAACAAACTGTCTTTAATCATTCATTCCTCACAAACAACCTTGGATTAATTGACTCATCATGAGCTGTTAAGCAGTTATATGTGAGTAATCAAAATTCTAATTTTGATTAATAGAAAATTAATTACACTGGATTAGTTAAGCTTAAGTTTTAAACTAAAGAATAATTCATAATATAGGATAATAAACTAAGTCTAAAGACTTAAATATTTGAATCATTTGAACTAATTAATCTAAGACCTAAAATAAATTCAAATTAAGTTTTAACTAATTATTTTAGACCTATTCAACCTCACTTTTAAAGAAGCTTAAGCTTCCAACTTCTTTATTAGTTTAATCAATCAATTAGGATAAAAGTAAGCAACTTAATAAATAATATAATCCTTAAATACTAAAAGGTTAATTTTAAGGGTATTAAATGGTAGTTTAGGAACTTCAATTGAAGAATCCTGGTTGTAACAACCCAGGAAACTTCTAGAATGAAGATAAAACACCAAAAATAAAATAAGAAAGATAATCAAATCAGAGTTCTGGGTAAAACAGTAAAATTTCAGAAGTAAAAAGGGTGTAAAAATAGAGGAAGTTTCTAGAAAATGTATACAAAAAGATGCTGAAAATAGGATAAGGAGGACAGTTGTACCAGGGCTGTTTAAAAATTGTACTATTTTTTTCAGATTTAGGATAATGAATATTCCTAAAAAAGATGCTCACCTAGGAAGCCTATATATAGACTACCCATTGCTGAAAATGGAGGGGGATTCTACACATATACATTCTAGGTTTTATATAGACATACATTTTGAAAAATACTCACAGATTACTCTCACAGATTACACACTGAAAAACCAACACACACGAAATATATATTCTCTACACTGGAAAATACTCTGAATACACAAGAACATTCTGAAATCATCATAACCCTTTTTCAAAAATGTGTCTAGGATCTAAGTTCCTTCATACAAAAAATGAAAATCTTCTGAGATTTAGCAGTTTTTCTTTATTCCTATACTGATTTCAAACCAAAATCTCTCAGAAATCTCCTTCTATTTTTGCAAGAAATCTGGTTTCAGTATCTTACTTGGTTCTGGGTTTTTGCTGTGGATTTCTGTTTGAACTTGGGTTTATTTTTGGCTGCTTTCTAGACATACTGGGTTGTTACTGTGTTTTGGTTGTTGTTTAAGCTCGGATTTCTCTGTTTTCTAGACCTTTATTTGGTCTATTTTCTACTGGTTTTTCCTCCATTCATAGGTATGTAACTAGACTGTTGTAAGGAATAGAATTTTTGGCCTACATTTTTTCTTAAATGACTATATTTGTGTATGTCTAACTGCAGAATTCAGTTATATGTATCAATACCTTATTTGTCTTCTTGTTAACATGAATGTGTTGGTTTGTTTTAGATATGTTTGAGATTCCATGAATTATAGTAGCTTCATGTTCAAAATAGCATTAAGGACACAAATATGACTAGATTTATCCTAAAATGCATATGGTTACAGGTGATTCTATGGCTAAAATAAGCACATGATTCTGGTTGATTCAAGCTGGACCATTTTTAAGATACAAATTTTCTTTATATATTTTTAATGTAATTTAAATTCGATTAGCTCTGTAAATCCCTTTGTAAGATAATTATATCCCCTTTCCCCCTTTAATTCTGGATTCTGATCTTTGTAATTAAAGTATGGGCTGGACCATTTTCCTAAAAAATTACATCCAATAGCTTTATTTCTTTCTCTTCAATTGAATATGGATCTCATGCTCTTCTGTCCTTCTAAATGAAGACCATTTGAAGCGGGCCAGACTTATAGAGTGGTCCAATAAGCCTGAATGAGTCTGGAATTTAGGCCATTGGGCCTGGGGTGTAAACTCAACGGTTTAAATACTCTACTTTATTCTAATGAATTAATACATTTCTGAATTAGTTAGAAACAATCTTAATATTTTTCAAATGCCATGATTTATATATGTGTCGCTCTTCTGGTATGAATCAATCTTAAGTCGGACGACATGTATTTCCCTTTAGAAATTGTATAAAACGTGACTGGCCCAGCATGCTTTGCACGAAACTGGGCCAGATTTTCAATACCTTTAGACAACCCATATACTTATTTGGACCTATAAAAAACTTAGTTGTTAAAAGACCTTGAATAAACCTACGTGTTGTAGTCCAAATATTTCTTTGACCTCTATATTAATCTTATAAGTTATTTAGGAAGACGATTTTTTTTAGAAGTAACAAAAGTGCTTAGACCCGTCCTTAAGTAAATAATTGATACCTTTTAGAATTCTTGAACATTTTAAAGAAAAAATCAAAGTATACGTTCGCATAACTTTGAATAAAGAATAATTTTTCAAGTAACGAATACTTTTTCTTAAAACTGTGTACACGTTTACGTGACACAAATAAAGTTTAAAATCAACATTCGTAGAGATTCCTTTAGGAGCGAATTTAAAAATTATTACCGTGATTGCGTACATGTTCGCGTGATGCAATCTCGATTTTTTTAAATAAAAAAAATGAAATACGCACTTGCGCGACTTTTGACTATTTCCTTAAATGAATCAAGTGTCGTAAATTATGTACACATCCGCGTGAAATAATTTTTGAAGTATCAAAACTAAATGGGTATACTCATATGTAACCCGACTTAAAATAATTATGTAAATACAAATAGTTGAATAATTAGAAGCAGTAAAAATGTAAAATGCACATAGGTATTAAAATCAGTAATTAAACAATTTAGACTAAGTGTAAATCATTAAGCGACCGTACTATAATCACGTAATTAGGGAGTGCCTAACACCTTCTCCCGAGTTAACAGAATTCCTTACCCGGTCTTCTGATTCGCAGACTTTTGACGGAGTCAAAAATTTCCTCGATTTGGGATATTAAAAATAAATAAATGGTGTCTTGGAACACCCTAAAAAATCCGGGTGGCGACTCTGAAAATTAAATAAATAATCTCAAATTCGATTATGTCACTTAAATTGGAAAGACTCCCTCATCCCACCTTTCGGGAAAAAAGGAGGTGTGACAAGAGGCATGAGCTAAGCGAGCATGCCAGACACAAAGTGAAGCAGCATAGGAAGGAGGTGACAGACGCGACTGCAGAGCTGGGAGTGCATGTAAACCATCATCTTTCGGCCATTTGTGAAGAATGCCCCTCGTTTTAAAATCCTTAATCAAAATATAATTAGGGAAAAATTCAATAGAAACCTGATTAGTGGTAGTAAAAGAACTAATGGACAATAAATTTTGTTTGGCATCTGGAACATGAAGAATGTTATCAAGAGAAAATTTATGATTAGAAATAGATATAGAACCTTTTCCAATATGAGAGATGGGCAGTGTTGAACCATTACTTATGGTTACTTCCTCCGGACCTTGGTACTCGGAATAGATGGCTAAATTGTCAAGATCAGATCAGTTGTTAAATGATGTGTTGTTCCACTATCTATCAATCAGTTTTGTCTAGAATATGTTGGAGTGCTTGCTAAATTGGAAGAAGGAAGACCAGTAACTCTAGGACCATTATTAGACTTGGGTGAAGGGCAAACTCCTGCGATATGACCCTTGCCTTCGTAATTGTGACAAATAATTCCAGAAGTGTCATATTTTGCTTGTGTACCAGTGGAGTTTAGATGGTTACGATTCTGGAATTGCTGGGAATATCCTTGGTCACCAGCATGTCCACGACCTCGACCTCCACCTCCACGACCTCTACCTCGGCCTTGTATGGGTGATAATGAGCTTTGAGTGTAATGAGCAGTGGGGGCTATCATTAAGGGCATCAAACGAAATACATTCATGAAGAGATTCAAGGGCTCTTGTAACTGGCGATATGCAGGGCCTAGACCAACAAGTACAAACTCAACAAGTTCATCATTATGGATTGGGTTGTCACGCCCTAAACCTTGGGAAGCGTGGCTGGCACCCGGTGCCTAACTAGCCCGAGCGAACCACTCTGTAACTAATTTATTTTTCTTCTGTAACTACGATGGGACAACATGGTCACAACTCATATTGTATAACTATAAGTGGGCAACACTGTATCAATGAACTATCGTTCTTAAAACATGAATACATATGGGCCAGCAAGGCCTCTGACATACTGTACAAAATGAACCTTTGTCTATAAAACCTCTAAGATTGTTTAACATCAAACAGGACTGGGCACCGGCTTACCCATGCGTCTATAGCAAAACTCTAACACAATGACTCATAGACTCGGCTGCACTTCGAATGAGATGGTCTTACCGATCCTTCGCTGAATGCAAACCTCATCTACTATGAGGGATCGTCAATCTGATTATCTATACTTACAGGCATGAATGCAGCGTCCCCAACAAAAGGACATCAGTACGAATAATGTACTAAGTACGTAAGGCAGTATATTGAAAGGTAAAATTGAACTGATAATATAATAACTGAAAGTAACTGGAAGTCAAAGATAATCTGAAGATATGCTTACCTGCTGATACTGGCTCAACTCTCTCAATATAGTAAGTAAAATAGCTTTCGTCCCTATAAGTCTTGGTATATATATAATTGTTCCGTCGTAGTAGGCTCGCTCATAGGCTCTCAGCCATACTAGGCCCTGTATCTCGACCAATTGGGCTCGCTCATAGGCACTCGGCCACAGTAGGCTCGGTATATAACTTACCATCTAAAGAGGTTTCCCAATAGGGGTCTGCCCATCGATTATAGCTCGATGATAATGAAAATATTGTGATACTGTATATATAGACTTTCTGCTCTCTTGACTGGAAGAAGAAAATACTCAAATGAATATGAAGTCCCGATAAAGAGAATATTGTAACTTACAAAACGAGGAAAATATACGTAACTTGCGAGACTAGCAAAATATACGTAAATTCTGGAATATAAAATTTTCTTTGTGCCTCTAACTTGTGTAATGACGAGATCATGCAAAATGAAGGAAGAGCTTAGCCTTAACATACTTGGAATATGAAAAAATCCATATGATATTCTTTTCTATTTTTCTTTCTAACAAGAAATCTCGTTCAAACTTTTCATCTTTCTAAATAGGTTTTCTGTCCTCCTCTTCTTAATATTTTCCTCATCATGAATCTCTAAAACTCATCTCACCTTCCACATTAATAAACCTCAAGCTACGGTCCCACCTCTTTAAGATAGGAGAAAGCTACAGTAACTTCCTTGTCCAATACAAGCGGCTAACTACAGAAGCTCCAAAATAATGCATGAATTACAAGATCATTACTTGACACTTCTTTTCATGATTGCTATGCTTGTTCATTACATGAGCTTAACCACGAGATAAGTTCAAAATGTATCACATATTATGTACACACTTAAAGCATCAAATTTTAATACCAATACTGATAGTTCTTGTGTAAACCTAGTGTCACGACCTAAAATCCTAACCGAGGTCGTGATGATACCCAACAGCGGGATCAGGCAAGTTGACTCTTAATTTACTAAAGGTTCCTTCTTATTAGCTTAAACACTTCAAAATATATTCAGTTTTTAAAGTTAAAACATGATTTGACAAGGATAATTAGTCAGTTTTAATCAAAAAATCCATGATGAGGAATGAGCCAATATGTATATATACGGACCCGTAAACCAAAATAACAACTACGTGTGTGCCAGGAACTAGTGTCACAAGTCCTATGGGCATACTAATAGAATATACAAAACATAATATACAATCCCACTGTCTGAAATGAATAGACGGGAAATACGCAAAAGAAAACTCCAAAGTGCCGGGGAGAATCGTCAGGAGAAGCAGCTCACCGTGAAGTCGAGTCCAACTGATATCAGAATCGAGATTTGTTCTGATAACCAGATGCACCAGCCTCAGAACCTGTACAATTAAGTACAGAAGTGCAGCATGAGTACATAAACAAATATGTACCCAGTGAGTATCCCGCCTAACCTCGAAGAGGTAGTGACGAGAGGTAGACGTGATACTTACTAGGGTCAACATTTCTAAATAACATGATTTAATAGGAACTAGGCAGGCATAACAGTCGTAGAAATCACAAGGAGATATATCCTTAAGTATAGTTGTATTTACCTTTGCATGTCAAATTTCACTATCACATAATGTACTAAATTCCCTTATTAACATAAACCAGTTTGTATAATTACAACGTATTCCCAGTGAATCACACAGCACATAATAGGCCGGACACGTACGGCCAAAACGTCACGATAAAATAACATGTGCATTGTCGAGGGTCGAACGACTCGAACCATAGATGCATCTATTACCCCGCTCGCGAATCGAACATGCGACGCGGTTGACATAATAGTAGCGCTATTCCGCTCACGAATCATACATGTGGCGCGGTTCCGTATACATACATAAAATAATCAATTTTTAGGGAATTATCAGAGATTTTTCTTTAAGGCAAGAACCTAAGCAATATATTATGGACCACCACTGCCTAATATTCTTATGCCAAATCCAGGATAATAACCAAATCAAGATATGTTTAGGAATACATGTAAGGTACATATAAACATGCTCGTGAGTCCTAGAACTACCCAACATAACAGAGTAGTAGCTACGCACGGACTCTCGTCACTTCGTGCGTGCATAACCCCCGCAAATAAGAACATGCAATTATTTATAGTTACCTATGGGGACAATTCCCCCTTACAAGGTTAGAAAGGAGACTCACCTCGTGTCGAACTTACTTCCCAGACCAAGAACGCACCCGAAACTTCAAACTCTACACGTGAGGACTCGAAACTAGCAAAATGTTATACAAATTCATTAATTTATGCTCAAAACATGGAAATTCTCCTACTCACTTCGTAAATTTCCCATTCTTGAAGAAATTCTATAATCCAACCCCGGGCCCACATGCTCGGATTCCGAAAATTCACGAAGGAAACACTCACCCATAGCCTAGGTTACTACCCCATTCTTGAATTTCCACTAATTTAGGTAGTTAATTAACCTAGTATTTCATGCATGAAACTAATATTATAGTGGAAGTTACTTACCTTCAATGACCAGGTCGTTTGCCCATCTAAAATGGTGGAAATCGCCCCAAGGAAGAAGATGAAGATAAGGGAAATAAGTTAATTCCCGTGTATAAAAACACACTATCTGGACAGCGTTTCCGCATCTGCGGTTCGAGGACCACACCTGCAGTCTCACACCTGCGGAAATGGACTGGGAAGCTTGGGCCCGTACCTGCGGAGTGGAGACCGCACCTGCAGCTCCGCTCCTGCGGAATTTTGTCCGCACCTATGAGAATTGGCCTGACCACTAGGGGTCACACCTGCGAGACTGGGACCGCAGGAGTGGTCCCACACCTACGACTGGGCAACCGCACCTGCGGTCACACCAGAACAGGTGCACCAGCAGCTAATTCAACTGGTTTTTGGCCTCGTGTGGTGTCCGGGAGGCACCTGGGCCAGCCTGAGCCCCCATCCAAATATACCAACGAGTCCCAAATCATAGTACGGACTCGCTCGAGCCTTCGGACCACCCAAAATAACGCTAATACTCAAAATCATACCTCAAAATCCCTAGAACCAAACTTAGGAACTTTAGTTTTCTAGACTTTGCTAACAACACGCCGAAATGACCTATACTACTCGGAATGACACCAAATTTTGCAGGCAAGTCATTAATGACATAACGGAAATATTTCTGGTCTCGAAATTCCATTCGGACCTCAATATCGCAAAAACACGTCCCAAACCATAATAGGAATTTAAGGAACTCTTATTTCAATATTGGGCGCCGAAACGCTCTCGGGTCATCAGAAACCCATTCCGAACATACGCCCAGGTCCAGAATCATCGTACGAAGCTACCAGAATCATTGAAACTCAATTCGGAAGTCGTTTACTGAAAGTGTTGACCGAAGTCAAACTTGGCCTTAAAGGCCAACCTTAAGGAACCGAATGTTCCTATAGCACCCTAAACACTTCCGAACCCCGAACTACCAGTCCCCGCAAGTCATAAATTATAATAAGCCGTCGTGGGAGATTTTATTTAGGAGAACGAGGTCAGATAACGACATGTCGGGTCGTTACACCTAGCTTGGAAGAAATCGAATCCAATCATCTTTCCAACTAAACTAGAATGGCATGCATAGAGATGCGTATATGGTAATGGGTACAAAATAACACTAGCTTTACTATTCCCTATCATGCTTTGGAATTCCTTGGAAACGTCGAATACCATGTTCCACTTCTCAAATTTTGCCACCTTCTATATGACTTTATGAGTCATCCAAATTTTAAGGAGGGGGGGGGGGGGGGCTCCCCCGTTTTAGGTTTTTTAGGTTTTTNTAATTAACTAGTTAATCTTTCACTAATCAATAATTAACCAATTGCCCGTATAATTAAGAATTATCTCAATTAAATTAAAATACTACTCACTTTTAACACATTTTATGTATACCCTACTATCGTGGTCATGTGGTACCATATAAAATCAATACATACACTATTATTTTATTAAAATATCCATGTAACAATACATATATTTTCTCAACTTCTAATTTTCTTAATCTCATATAAAAAGTACAATTTTTTGTACGCTTATTCTTAAAATGGTAAAAAGAAATAAACTCCTTTTCTTGTGAAAAAGAAATAATTTCTATCTTTATAATAAATAAAATCTCATAAACTTTTCTCATATTATGTGTATAATTTAAAATATATTCGAAATTAGTAATATTAATAACTATATATTTTTCAAACTTTTTATAAAAATGTTCCACTCAATATAAATACCATATCAAATGTATCTAACGGTATCAAGGTTGTAAACTTACAGGGTCTTATGGTCAAAAATCCTCTGTAGAAAAGTACGGGATGTAACATCCTTCCCCCCTTTAGGACACTCTTCCTCGAATGTTAACCCTTAGGAATTTAAAAACTTTTCACTAGGGTTTCCTCTGTAACTAAACTAAAACCCAACCTCTATCTGAAGTCTCGACTACTCACAACATTTTTCTACTTGAGTACCTCGTATCTTCTTTACCTTTACGTTACTTAACTTTCAATCTTGCATCGTATATTTTGTTTCTTTCATAACTTCCCTTCCACATAAGTAGAAATTACATCTAGGGGTGGCAATTTCAGCCCAAACCCATTCAACCCGCCCAAAGAAATTACATCTAGGGGTGGCAATTAGTGATATTGATGTCTGTTTGGGTTTTCAAGTCTGGGAATAGCTCCGTAAGGTGATTCTGGAGTTAGGAGCGCGATTGGAAGTGAATTCGGAGGTCCGCAGGTTATTGTGAAGGCATTTGGCTAAAGATAGAAATTTGAAGGCTTTTGAGAAATCCGACCGGAAGTGGAAATTTTGATATCGGGGTCGGAATGAGATTCCAAAGTTGGAGAAGGTCCGTAATGTTGAATGTGACTTGTGCGCAAAATTTGGGGTTAATCGGACGTGATTTGATAGTTTCGTCATCGAATGTAGAAGTTGGAAATTTCAAAGTTCATAAAGATTGAATTGTGATGCGATCCATCGTTTCGATGTTATTTGATGTGATTTAAGGCCTAGGGCAGATCCGCATTATGTTTTGGAACAGGTTGGCGCAATTGGACGGGGTCCCGGGGGCTTTGAGTGGATTTCGGGTGGTTGACGGATCAATTTGGAGTTGAGAGGAAGCGGATGTTGATACCCAATTTTTCCTCAAATTATTTTCAAACTTGTATATATACTTTTAAAATCACTCCTTACAGTAACTGGTATTTTCTCACAGCTTTTCGTATTTTTATCAAATTATTTTACTGTTTATCTAACACTTTATATTCCATAATTATTCATAAATGATATAATTTCAAATCATTTTCTTGCTCAACATGTTATTTATATCCTAGTTAATTCCCTTAGGATTTGATTATTTCACAAATTAGCCCATATTGGCATTATTTAGTTAAATTCAGCAGTTTTTGCGATTATAGCACAAATATGCATTTATACCATTTTAAAGTCAATAAATGATCATTTATAATTTTTATATCTTATTCAATCACCTTAATTTTATTTATTTGGTCTCAATTTATTTTTACACAATTATTAGCTATTTTATTAATTAATTACCTTATTTAATTAGGTATTTAACGTTTCGCCCAATTTTATTTAAATTTTAGCCAACTTTTAACCCAACCCCACCTGACCCAAAACCCATTCTCTAACCCAATCCAAACCCACAAATAACCCGGCCCAACCCCACACTTGATCTGAACCGTTGATAAAATGAGATCAACGGTACAGATCAATGTTACCATAATTAAATCTAATCACTACCCCCCCCCCTCCGAGCCCTCATTCTCTCAACACTCACTCTCTCTTTATCTCTCTCTGTTACTCTCTAGTTCTCTCTAGAAGCCTCCTTTGGCTTCTCTTCTCCGATGGAGTCCGGTCATCTTCTCCGGCTGGTTCTCTCACCAGAAACCATGGCTCATCATCGTCTCATGGCTATTTGTCCACTTTGCACCGGTCCAGTGATACTCTGGGGCTCTCAGGCGAACCTGGAGTGGTCCAACTCACCTCCCATGGTCCCGTGCCACTTTCTGGCCTCCCCGGCCATTTGAGTAAGTTTACAACCTGTTTCGGCTTAGGTCGGTGCCGTCTTTGAGGTTCTTCTTACTTCTATGGGGTTACACGAAACCCTAACCCTATATCTTTCGATTTATTCTAGAACTACTTTAGATCTATAGTATTCTGAAGTTTCTTTCTATTTTTTTCTCTGAAAACTTTCATCTTTAAACGATCTTTCAATTTTTAAAACTAGGGTTTTACAAACCCCTTTCAAAATCGATTTTCCTTTACTTCTGCTTTAATGTTATTCTATGTTTTTCTTGGTTAATACATTTTGATTCAAAGCTTCTTACGGAAAATCCCCAATTTTTAAGTTTTTAAGTCCGTCTTGTTTGCTATGTTTAGCCAATCTGTATACTTCTTCTAGGCTCTCTATGTGTTGTATGTTTCTTACTCTAATTCATGGTTAGGGTTCCTGATACCCTCTACTGACTCTGTGATGTTTTCTTCGAACCTATGGTTCTGTATAATCTGTACTGATTTTTCGAATTGTTTCCCTTGATTGTGTGATACTTTCCTTGATTATGCCTGATTCCCTGTGATTTCAATTACAGTCGAGATTCCCTCGACTAATTTTCAGAACTAAACACATACTTTGTTTTGTGAATATGCTATTAGTGTGTACTTTCCTTAATTACGTGTTATGAACCTGGTCTTTATTACACACTTCATTCTTTTACTACCCCCGTTATGGTAAGATCACTCTAGCTGATTCCTTTCCCTTATTTAACTCTGATTGGCCTGTTTGAACTTGACTCCCTAATTTAAGGAAGTCCAGGCCTTTAATTGACACTGATTGGTTATTATTTCCATAATTATGTTAGTCTAATTATTCCTTACCTTATTTTCTTTACTCGCTTTCAGAATTATAAACACCCTACTCTCTTTAGCATAACACAACCAATATAGATACACGAACACACACACAAATAGCACTCATATTGCTCTAAACTCTCACTTGCTTTGCTGCATATTCTCTCTTGTTCTTCTGGCTACTCAGTCGGCTGAAAGCCAAGACTGAACGACTTATCGTTGCTCTATTGCTCTGCATACCACTGTCCTATTACTCTACTTCTCTGCACCTTGTTGTTCTATTCTTACTCCTAACTGGTATGTTTCTAGTTTAAGTTTATAGCATCCAACTCAACATGTTTTTGTTTGTATTGAGGTTTTAATTATGGTTCTGTTGTTTTCCTTGCAGCTAGTGTGTTTGTCTTACCCCTATGACCTATTTTTCCTTCCGTGTTCAGCATGTCCACTTGTCTATGTGATTCCCCTTTTCCTTTAGTCTAACATATCTATTGCTTTCCCTTATATGTTTCCATCATGAATCTGCCTGACTCCTAACACTATGAGCATGTACCCCCTAATACTTAGATATTATGTAAATCCTAATCCTGGACCTAATAAGCGACTCTGTTTGACACCCCTCAATCTGATGTTGTTAGATTCCTCGCATGAACATTCTGTGATAACTAGGTTGTGATTGTTTAAACCATATAGCACTAGCCTAAGGACTATTTGTGTGCAAGTCTGCCTCTACTATGTGACTTATTTGTCCCCCAGTCCCCTATCCCTATTTGTGTTTGCTTCCTAAACCATGTATGTTCTGGGTTGCTGATTGTCCTATTTCTTTCTTCTGCAAGCCAGTTTTCATAACAAAAACTCTCATGCTGATTTCTGAAGCTATTTTTTCAAAATAGTTATTTCCAAAAGCTACTTTTCAAACTCAACAATTTTCTAAACTATAGGCACATCTCACTACTCTTAGTTCTAAGTTCAGCCCCCTTCGTGTGAGCACTGCCTTGGGGACCATTTGAGTACCCATTGAACTTTGAGACACAAGGTTGGCATTCCACACTGCACTTACTCATTCCTGGCTAGGGTACTTGGGTGTGAGCACTGCCTGGGGTCTTCTGAGATCCTTAGGAACTCTGACGCACCTGGGTTACAAAAGGTCATGGCATATGGCGTTGTTAGATCTGAGGACTTGGGCCTACTGTTAGGCCTTCTATAGTGTAACTTCTTAACTTCCTTATTTATGGAGTTTTGTGCAAGGTTGGTGTGCAATAATTAATTGTAAAAAATGGTTATGGGCTGGATAGTGAAATGGCGGGGTTGTGCATGTTTAGTATAATTATGGGTAGAAACCATGCTATAGAATTTATTTTGTATATGTGTTCAATAGCTACCATGCTTAGGATACTTGCCATGCATGCATTAGAAAACATGTTTTAGGCCCGTTTATCTTAGCATCTTTTCCATACTCATGCCTCACTTAGAAATCCTGTTCGTAGTTAAATAACTATAAAATGGTTGTTATAATGTTACTGTCTCTGCATATTAACGATCACCATGTCTAGAAATCTTGTTTTAGGTTAAAAACATTAATCGTCAATATTTGCATTAGAGATCATGTTACCCTAGGAATTCATTCTCACCATGCTCATATTACCTATGCCAAACTCATGTGTTAAGGACATACTCCTATTTGCATTAGAAATCATGTGCTAGGTTTAACAACTTAACTACGCTTCTGTATTTCCTGTTTCGAGTGAAAAGATGTGTTAATAAGTAAATTCCGCCCTAAAATAATAATAGATTCTGATTTCTGGAAACGTTTGTGCATTTAGNTGTCTCTTTGTATTATTTAGCTAATTCCATATCAGAATTCATAGTCTAGAACTGGTAAAAGATTTCTTATGAAACTCAGTAATCAGACTGCCCCATTACTGTATTCTCACGTAGACATCCTGCCTTAGGTTCTGAAATGCGAAGACCTTTTTGTGTTTGAGTCGTGCTAGTTATGTGTATTAATTTGTGGAGGAATTCATGAGCCTCATATATGCTCCTGTGTGTCCCCTATACTTGCAGTCCTAAATGTTTTATTTGTCGCTTAGAATTTGTCTGTTAAACCTAGGGGTTCTGCCTAGTACCTACCCTTTAGGATAGTAGTCCTAACTTCCTCTAGGACTGATAAGATGGGGAGGGGCAATAGCACGCAATAGAATCCATGACCAACATACGCTTTAATTACCTTCACGGGGTGGAAGGGTAGAATATGGATATGATGACCGGTGCGCTAATACCACGTGTAGCCCCTCTTCGAGGAGTGATTACCGGGTATTGCATTGATGTGATCNTCAACAAAACCCCAATACTTGTTTGAAATCCCCTCTTATGTGAGCCTTGCTTGTTATTTGCTTATTGTTTAAATTCAGGAAACCATTTGGCCGAGACCCACAGTTGTGGATCCTGAAGGGTGCCTAACACCTTCCCCTTAGGATAACTTCAATCCCTTACTCAATATCTGGTAACGCAAACTAGTTCATGAGTTAACTACTCAAGGTGACCTAATGCACCATAAAATCGTTAGGTGGCAACTCTTCCTTCCAAAGGAGTTTGTCCCAAAAATATCCTGAACCCGATCTCCGCGAGGAATGAAGGGGGCGCGACATTATGGCGACTTTGCTGGGGATTATAGGCTTTTACCATTTCAAATTGTTTCGTGAATTTATGCATTTATTTTAACTACTTTCGCCCTTTCCTATTCCCTTTGCATGCAATTAATTTTTTACTTTGAGTATTTATTTTCCAAAACACAACTGACATGTCTCTTTGTTTCCTTTTTGTAACTGCTTTAAATCATTATTACTGTTTTTACCGCTTTCTTTAACGTGCAAATACGTGACAACTTGTTTTAAATACTTATTGCATAAATCATGCTCAACATTCATACTCCACTCGTGACAAACAAAATACTATAGCAACGCTTGATGAGTGGTTGTGCCCTTCCTATATTATCACCCCCTAAATTCGGAAAAGCTTATTAGCGGTAAAACCAGTCGATTAGTGGTGCAGTCGAGGATTCCGTGCCTTTCCCCTTTGAGTTGTTCGCTCAAAGGTACCAGTCTAAAACCACATAGAAACCTTACTCTGTCGAACTGTTGCATGCATCATGGTCAAACCTAGTCAAATCGAAAGTGTTGTCCTCATGATAGCTCTTAAGATAGCCTTATCCAAAAGTCCACCGGGTTTCCCTGAACCCAAACGGACGCCCTCACGTTCTATGCATTTATTTGGAGAACTAAATGTTTCTTGCTAATTATTGACGTTAGATAGTCGAGTCCGGTGGGGGTAAGGGCCTAACCTATTTTTTTTACAGAAAACAAATGAGGCACGAAGTCCCCAGATTCGGCATGGTCTCCAACATTCACCCAAAATTGCTGAGTTGGTGGAAGGATTTACACTCTAGCGACAAAGCTATCGTCAAGAAACATTTGGGTAATCTACCATCACTTCTGGAAATCTAGCCTAACAAAATGATAGTAGAGGCTGCTACCCTATTCTGGGATCACGAAAGATCTGTGTTCCGCTTTGGGAGCATCGAAATGGCACCGTTGATAGAAGAGATAGGAGGGTTGGCTAACCTAGTATGGGAAACACCGAGTTTGCTGATGCCTGAGAACCGCGCAGGCAGATGTTTCCTCAAAATGATGGGTCTGAAAAAGGACATGGAGTTGGTATGTCTGGAGGATTTGTACATTCCTTTTGATTACCTGTACTAACGGTATGGCTACAGCAAATCATACCGTACCTACCATGACGAGTTTGCTATCACCTCTCTGGGACACGTCCATCGCCGAGTGTTCGTGTTTATGGTCTGCTTTTTGGGATTGATCGTGTTTGTTACACCACATATTTTCGTACCTGAAATACGCAATAATTAAATTGATGAAATCTTGGAAATGAGTTATTACATCCACATTTTTCGTACGTTAAGGTTTCGTCGTAAGTAATCGACGTAAGTTCGGGAATGAGATTATTTTAAGATTATAAGCATTTTATGCTATTTCAAACAAATTCGTGAAGGTGAGAGCGTAAGCAAATCGAAGAAAATGAATTTCATCGAAGTTTGGCAATTTGGGATAAAATATGGCCCGAGCTAAAACACCCGGTATTTATAAACTAGTACCATACAAGGTACCACATGGCCATAATAGTAAGGTGTATAAAGTGTGTTAAAAGTAAGTAGTATTTTAAGTAGTTTGAGATAGTTCTTAATTATGTGAATAATTAGTAAAATTAATGATTTGAGTGGGAAGTTAACAAATTAATTTAAATTTGTAGGTAAGTTTAATAAAATTCATATCCCTACGTGGCAGCAAGCAACATAAGATACAATGACTCATGGTATTTATGTTTTGGGGTTTTATTAAGGGATTTTTGAATAAATAATCCCCGAAAAGTGGGGCCCACACTCACTAAATGTAAAAATTTTCTCTAAGTCAAAAAGATAGAGATGTTCTACAACAATTATATGATGGATGAGGTTTCAGAAAATTAAAACAGAAGTTTGCATCTCAGCAACATGAGTTCTTGGTTAGAAAAGGAACTCTTATGAAATTATACTAATACGGTATAATCGTAGCGGGATTTTGTGATTCGAAGAGAGTATGGTGCAACCTTTTCCAAGAATATCATACAGGTCTTTACCTACGCCAGGTATGTTAAGGCTATCCCTTCTTTCTTTTGGCATGGTCCAAATTATACAGAAGAAATGAGCAAACTCGTGGTTTCCATAAATTACTCTATTCATAGAAATACTAGGGGTGTCTATATTCTTGATTTCCCCATGTGAATTATTATTATCTTCTGTTCATGGGTATCGAAAATACGTATGTTGGTAAATTTGTTTTTTTCATGATATTAATCATAGGCATAATGGCCTTATGGCGTACCGAAAGATTTTATTGACGTATTTCATATGCATTTCATGCATTTACATATGCACATTGACCCATGACCATATGGTGTTATATACGCGTATATATGTAAATATATGTATATGGGATATGGGAAGAGGTTACGGAGTTATATACGCACTACCACCTGATCAGCTGGTATATGATGATGATGTTGCCCACAGTGGCTGAAATATGGTTCAAATGGCGTTATATACGCGTATATATGTTTGTATATTCAAACGGCATTATATATGCGTATATATTTATGTATATATATGTATATGGATATGGGAAAGATTATGGCGTTATATACGCACCACCACCTTATCAGCTGGTATACGATGATGATTTTGCCCACAGTGGCCGATATGATATGATGGGATGCCCTCAGAGGCTGATGATGTTATGAAACATGTACCTATGCACGGCATGACACTCATATGCATATGCATGACGCTAAAAGAAATTTATGATTTACAAAGCTATTCATGCTTACAGGTTGAGTCATGTGCTCTATCTTTCTTCCATGTCTCTAATGTACTTATTTATCTGCCTTACATACTCGGTACATTATTCGTACTGACGTCCCTTTTTCCTGGGGACGCTGCGTTTCATGCCCNAGGTATCGGGTGCCCGTCGCGGTCCATCGGTTTTGGTCGTGACAAAAGTGGTATCAGAGCAGTTCTATCCTAGGGAGTCTACAAGTCGTGTCTAGTAGAGTCTTGTTTATGGGTGTGTCGTGCACCACACTTATAAGCAGGAGGCTACAGGGCATTTAGGACTATCACTCTGTCTTCTTACTCTAGATCATGTGGTAGAGCTCAGTTGTAAGAACTCAAATTCCTAAACTCTATCTTATTCATAGTACGACGATGCCTTCATTCAGAAAGACGATCGATAGGAGATATAACTTTGTAAGTATTGAGTTAGAGGAACTCGATTTTGCATCTTGCTTATGATGAGTAAATGAGAGGTCTTCAGCAGATCATGTGTATACTAAAAGGTGTACGGTTCTTGATAAGGAGCTTTTAGGAAAGAATACTTATCCACTCTTACGGTAAAAAGAAATAACATAATCGAAAGTTAGACATAAGTTGCAGCAAGTAAAAGAAGCAAGGTGAAGAAGGGTACCAGGTACCCAATTAATAAAGATTATCATTATTTACCATTCAGGAAGGGAGATATAAGCATTTTGAATTACTTTCAACAGTAATAGATGTAAGTAAAATCGACCACACTTGTCTTAGTCATGTCCTATGGGAGCTAACGGATATTGTTTAAGAGAAGGACATGATAGTAGGATCCGGCTGGGGTTAGAGTAATCCAAAATAATGAATGGATGGTTTAGGTTAGTTGACATTTCCGAACGATATTACGAAGGTGCTAATCTCCTTGTGAGAAAACCAGATGGTGCACACTAAAATGGTACAGCTAAATATGAGTACTATAAAGATAGGAACTGGAAACCTTGATGGGATAAATGTTTCCTTAGTATGGCTCCCGTCCCTAGTAAAGGGAGAATGTTAGGCAACCTGAAGAGCTAGTAGGTGGAGAAAGAGAAGCTAAAATCAAAAGAATATCTTGTTCAAGTTTTTGGAATAAAGTAATAGATATAAATGTTATCATGAAATAAGAAGAGTTAATGATGCATTATGAGTAAGATGTGATACATGGATGACAACGGTAGATCAAAAAGGTGGCAGTATTACAGAATCTATAGTCAACTAAAGGAAAAGACAAGAGGTGATAGGCCTTGAGACAACAAAAGAGTATAGGCCATAAAGTCATAGCCTCATTTCAAGAAATAAGTTTGTGACTCCAACGCGACTACCTGAAGGAAAAGTTAAACCCCAGAGTAATAAGAACCAGTATGGGCTGGTGAACAAGATAAACTAAACATGAATTAGGGACTGGGTGATTTGATAATAGTCAGCATCGTGAGAATTTCAGATCGCATTCCGACAATAATATAATGGACAACAGAAGAAGATCCATGATGAATTCATAGAATGGTCATTCAGGGAGACGCTTCCCTAAAGCAAGCAATGTGAGCAAAGTTAAGCTTACGGGACTGTAGGTGCCAGTTACACTAGGTGTTTCCCTCGTGAGTAAGGAAATTTTTTATCCTTGGTATAGAAGGATTACCGCAAGACGAGTGAGGGTCATCGATGATGTGAAAAGACGCCAGATGAAGAGGTAAAATATTTATACGTATATCATCGTAGCACTAAATGTTAGTACTCCCATAAAGGGAGAATATGGAGTACTGTGGAATTAAGTCAGAATTAAGGGGTTTTAGTAATTATGGAATGGTAAAGGAAGAATGCGATAAAAAATATGAAAAAGGGACGAGATTGCACTTATTTAAAGCCTATAGATATGCTGTGATTCCAGAACATTATGCAAACATGACGTCAAGGAAAGGAAGTAAGGGTCCCGGCCCAAGATGTTATTGATAGATAAGGAGTCAGTGCGAGACGTAAGTGAAGACACAGGAAATAACCCAAGAAAGATTACACGGAATATTGATATGAGAATGGGCCAATGAGTAGTCAGTAATTTATTAAGGAAGAGGCTAGTTATGGATAAATAAGAGGTTACATATGAGTTAGCAGATCATGCAAGATAAACATAGTAGAACCCAATATGGTGAATACGGTCTCGCAGATATGACATCGTGATCATTGAGAAATATTCAGATAGGAGTTGGGTAGTTAAAGGTACCATATGAGTATTACTGAAATAACAGAGAAAGCAACTGGGAAGACAGTCAAAATATCAAGTTCAGAAGTAATCCTACAAGCACACGAGCGTAAACTACGGATAATTATAGGAGAGAAAGGACATCAAAAAAAATTGTCAAGTAGTCGGTGTAATTAGCTTGCATCTTGACCTGGGGAGGAAATGGTCTTATAACCACAGTCTCACAGCAACATTGTATGCACTCCATAAGAAAATGTCACCTACTGTGGCTAATGAACTGGAAGTAAAATCATAAGTGATATTCAAGATCATATGAGTTATATAGAATTCCAATATGCATGGGCACCAAGATAAGCTAAGTATGCATGCAAAAAGGGGCAGAAAGACCAGGAAAAATAATTTCTTACGTTTGAGGAAAGCTGAGATGGAACAAAAAGTATTATTCGATTCATGATGCAGAGTTAGTTACGTTATAAACGCACTTAAGAGTTTGGAGTTTTATACATGCAGCATATACAACCGTAGGAGATTCCGGTATAACTTAAAGAAATAATGGAGCCCAGGTCATAGACGAATGATTGAATTATTAAAGGATTATATCATGGATATTCCTCAACGCCCGTGAAAGGCTAAACGTAATAACTAATACCATGAACCACAGATCGAGAGGTAGCTTAAGCCTATATAAAGGCTGAAAAGAAGAAGGAAACTGAAGAGTTACATCAATGACGTAAATCAGGAATATGATTATTGGACCCAGAAAATTATAGAAATCGTGATTGAGAACATTGTAGAATCACTCATAATATTAGAGGTACAAGAGAGTATAATAACCATATTCTATTATGACTCCACAATAAATCCAGTTAGAAGGGTACCAACCTCATAAAAATTCAGTATGAAGCTCTCATCGGATTGTGTAAGGAGGTGTGAGTATTATAATAGAGCTTCAGGTTGTGGATGTGAATCATACCTATGTGGAAGGGAGGTCATGAAAGAGATGGAAGATATGATATAAGATTTTTAAGGTAAGTAAGGTAAAGGTGAACAACCTATGGCATACTCAAATGCAGAAGGTTGTGAATTGTCCATACTTCGGACAAAAGGCTAGAAGTACTGGGATTCAGTATCCAAGAAATGATAGTGGCATCGTTAGTGGCATATTTTTCAGCCTATGGGTTCTAGGTATCGAGCGGTCTAAATTACAAAAGTATAGAAGAGTTTGAGATAATGCGGTCTCGCTCGATGTTCCAGAAAATAACGTAAGGAAATCTATGGTGCAAGCAAGTTGAAGGGAGGTTGCGAGTAGTATAAATGGATATGTGTAAGTGGCAAACTAAAGTATGGTAAAGTGACAAGGTCTTAGGAATTCCGGAAAAAATATAAGAAATGGAGAGTGAGAAGGTGACGAGAATGGATAAGTCCTCACGATTAAGCCCATGAAAACAAGAAGAGCTGATGGTTTCTCTAAGTTATACAAAGCTCAATATATCCTGAATGAACTCAAAGGAGTCTAAGACTAATGTCATTTAGAAGAAATGGAATAATGCACTAGTAGGATAATGAGGGTGTAATTGGGAGAGATACGGAATGACGTTTGGGCCTTCGATTGAGAAATGACTTAAAGAGGATTTCAGGAATTGTACGCGATTAAAATTACCCACGTAATGTGAATCATATTGGGATGCTATGAAAAACGGTTATGAAAGTATAGTATTTCCCCTAGGTGGATCAATCTTAATTACTCCAGATGTCCCCAATGAGACGTAAGCCCTAGCAGCAATTTTACATAAAAGATCAAGTTAGCAGTGACAGATGATATATTAATATTGAGGTGAATCAACAATGGATGGACACAAGTCACAAAGTATGAGGTGATATTAGGCCGTCATTCTTAAGATGAACAAGTAATGAGGAAACATTAAAGGACTTATATTTATACATATGAGATAAGTAATGAAAGTAACCTGGACTTCGGTAACATACCTCAGTAATGATAAATCAAAGTAAGAGTTTTGGTATAGTATGACCTACCTAGATGCAGTAAAGTCATACAAATGGATAAACGGATCTATGAAATAAGATATAGCAATATTCGTAAGTTCCAAAAAGAAAGTACCGAGCAAAGATCTTCAAGTATACCTATAGATGCTCAAATGGACATCTTGTCAAGATTTGTATATGTTTACAAAGTGAGGCCTAGAGATTGGCTAAAAGCTGGAGGGAAAATGAGAGAAGAGTCACATAAGTGCACTTACCAAATCAGAGTTGTACAGGCTGCATGATAAAAGGTAGAAACAATTACAAGATTGGAAAAGATTCCAACCACAAGTCATGGTGTGAGAAAGAGGCCTAAAGAGGGGAATGCCCTGGCCATTGGAGCTATTCGCCGAACAGTTTCCTAGATGGCAAGGAGAGTACTAAAGTATTTGCAAGAGTTATAGGTTATGAAAATGATAAGTGCATCAGTCAACATTAGAGGACGAATGTTCAAAAGGGGGGAATGATGTTACACCAAATATTTTCGTACGTGAAAGTACGCCATAATTAAATTGATGAAATCTCGAAAACGAGATATTACATTCCACATTTTTCGTACGGTAAAGTTTCGTCGTAAGTAATCGACGTAAGTTCGGGAATGAGATTATTTTAAGATTATAAGCATTTTATGTTATTTCAAACAAATTTGTGAAGGTGAGAGAGCGTAAGCAAATCGAAGAAAATGAATTTCGTCGAAGTTTGGCAATTTGGGATCAAATACGGCCCGAGCTAAAACATCCGGTATTTATAGACTAGTACCATACAAGGTACCACATGGCCATAATAGTAATGTGTATAAAGTGTGTTAAAAGTAAGTAGTATTTTAAGTAGTTTGAGATAGTTCTTAATTATGTGAATAATTGGTAAAATTAATGATTTGAGTGGGAAGTTAACAAATTAATTTAACTTTGTAGGTAAGTTTAATAAAATTCATATCCCTATGTGGCAGCAAGCAACATAAGATACAATGACTCATGGTCTTTATGGTTTGGTGTCTTATTAAGGGATTTTTGAATAAATAATCCCCAAAAAGTGGGGCCCACACTCACTAAATATAAAAATCTTATCTAAGTCACAAAGATAGAGATGTTCTACAACAATTATATGATGGATGAGGTTTTAGAAAATTAAAACAGAAGTTTGCATCTCAGCAACGTGAGTTCTTGGTTAGAAAAGGAACTCTTATGAAATTATACTAATACAGTATAATCGTAGCGGGATTTTGTGATTCTAAGAGAGTATGGTGCAATATTTTCCAAGAATATCATACAGGAGTTTAACTGCGCCAGTTATGTTAAGGCTATCCCTTCTTTCTTTTGGCATGGTCCAAATTATACGGAAGAAACGAGCAAACTCATGGTTTCCATAAATTACTCTATTGATAGAAATACTAGGGGTGTGTATATTATTGATTTTCCCATGTGAATTATTATTATCTTCTGTTCATGGGTATCGAAAATACGTATGTTGGTAAAGTTTTTTTTTTCATGATATTAATCAGAGGCATAATGGCCTTATGACGTACCGAAAGATTTTATTGACGTATTTCATATGCATTTACATATGCACATTGACCCATGACCAGATGGAGTTATATACGTGTATATATGTAAATATACATATATGGGAAAAGGTTACGTCGTTATATACGCACTACCACCTGATCAGCTGGTATATGATGATGATGTTTCCCACAGTGGCTGAAATATGGTTCAAATGGCGTTATATACGCGTATATATGTTTGTATATTCAAACGGAATTATATATGCGTATATATTTATGTATATATATGTATATGGATATGGGAAAGATTATGGCGTTATATACGCACCACCACCTTATCAGCTGGTATACGATGATGATTTTGCCCACAGTGGCCGATATGATATGATGGGATGCCCTCAGAGGCTGATGATGTTATGAAACATGTACCTATGCACGGCATGACACTCATATGCATATGCATGACGCTAAAAGAAATTTATGATTTACAAAGCTATTCATGCTTACAGGTTGAGTCATGTGCTCTATCTTTCTTCCATGTCTCTTATATACTTATTTATTTGCCTTACATACTCGGTACATTATTCGTACTGACGTCCCTTTTGTTTGGGGACACTGTGTTTTATGCTCACAGGTCCCGATAGACAGGTCGAGAGCCCTCCAAGTAGGCTATCAGCTCAGCGGAAGATGGTTGTGCATTCTATTTTCTTCGGAGTCTCTTGTTTGGTTAGTATGATTTAGACGGGTATTGTTTGGTATGGCGGGAATCTATCCCGACCTTTATGACATTTATGTACTCTGAGAGGATTGTAGACATATGTCGTATACGTGGAAGATTGTACGGTCTTTTCGGCCTATGTTTTGAGTTTATAAATGATTATGTTGGCTTATTAGGCCCGTATATCATGTGTATATGATGATGTAATAAGAATGATACGTTACGCTGGTACTCGGTTGAGTAAGGTACTAGGTGCCCATCGCGGCCCATCAGTTTGGGTCGTGACAGTGTTCCCAATGAAGAAAGAAAGGATCCATACCAGGTTAGCCATGGTAACTAAGACCGTAATGGAATGGTTAAATGGGCAATATTTCAGCATTGTGCCCATGATCGTTGCAGATATGTACTGGGATTTAGAAAAATTTCAACAAGGAGCAAAACATTTCGAAGGTTGCGATCTGTTACTCCAACTCGGTCTTGTATAACATCTCCAAAAAGGGGAATATCGACAGGACTTCCACCGCCGAATGTGGGATGTCCACATCGCTTTCCATCAGCCAAAGCGAATGAACTATATCCCTGACATGTTCGCTCAAACCGAGGACGCCGAAGGATGGGTCAAGCTCTTTGATAACCTGACTGAAGAACGGGTTCAGTGGATGTTCGAATGGTTTCCAACAGATGAGTTCATCATTCGATCCCGAGACGCATCATTTCTTGTATTTATTGGTCTCAGAGGGTCGAGTTATAAGGCAGACAGGAAGGAAACAAGTCATCCCTTGAGTCGAGAAGATGAGCCATCTCCGAGCCGACTTTCAAAACAATGAAAGTCCTCACAGGTGTCAAGCTCAGCACCTATGGCACTGCAAGGTTATACTCGAGAAAGACACCATCGAGCCGGATAGGTATCATGCCGGTTATACCCCTTTCTATCCGAGTTGGTTAGAAGAAGATCTGGGTGGTCAGAGCAAGCCAAGGTACGTCCGAGGTCACAGGTTTGTAGATGAAAGGGCTGAAGCAGGAGTCAAGTTCAACCAGTTGCGTAAAAGGATCCAGGAGAATGAGGATGATCACCACAAGATACATGAGTCCAACAAAAGAATGATCGAGGAATGGAAAGACATAGCTATTAGCGCCAACAAAAGGCTGGGATATTTGGTACGAGGTATAATCGATTTAGAAGAAAAGTTCATCAAAAGGGTTGAAGATTGTTAAAAGGATGAAGGAGCTGTAGGGGGATATTTAGCCAGAACTTATCTGCTGCTGGGACTTCACGAATTGGGAAAGATGTTAGAAGAAAGCAGGAATGTCGAATATGGGGAAGGTCCTTCTTGGACCAAGTAGATAGGAATGTCTTTATTTTTCCAACAATGTAATAAGGCCAATGGCCATTAGTGACTTTTATTTTTCGTCTGTCGTTTTGGGATTCGTCTATTTTTCTTATCAATAAAATGAGGCATTTAGCATTTTAAATTCTCCAAATCAATTTGTCGCTAGGCCTACCTCGGGCGCAAAGAGGTCCCCAACTTAGGACACGCTTTCATTTCCGCATTATGTGTTTAAATACCGCAATACTCTTTTCATAATCCTCACTGACTTTGTTAACTTTTGTTTTTATTTTTTCTTACTCCCCTCCCGAAAGGTTAGTTCGTACATTCTGGCATCATCAGCCTATCGCACCAGATCCAAGGGCCCTCCACCTACTCCTTCCCCTAGTCCTCCTAAGGGCAAAGACAAAGGCAAAAGTAAGATGGAAGAGTCCACTGGCATCATAAAGGAGAATGTGATTGAAAGGGTAGAGGCCACTGATGGCCGAGGTATTCAGCTCTGGTATGAGTACACCTGGCAGGAATTCAACGTCTGTTCGCCACCTTGGCACAGTCCCTATTACCTTTTGGAACAGCCGATACCTCATCTTGAGCAGACTTTCAAGCAAGTTGACACTGTCTATGGTTCAGATGAAGAAGAAGCACTCGCAGCAATTAGGAGCTTGTTTCTACAGAATGATGATATGGATTGTTGTGTTATCCTTGAGGGGAGGGGGAGGAAGGCCCTTCCGTACAGACTGTGATCAAGGGGGCATATCTCAAGAACTGGTCTATAAATACAACCAAAGCCCGATGAGCCTCGGGGTAGCAAGTCTAAAACAAGCATTATTTACTGTTTTATTTACTAAATGATTTTCCTGCGTTTGTTTTTAATTTCTGCAATAAATATCTTCAATGATCGAAATAGTTATTCAATCTATCAAAGCATCTTCTAAATTTCTCTTACGAAATCCGATATTTATTGCTATTGTTTTCCCTCATTACTTTATTTATACAGCATTACTATTACTTGTCGAACCAATGACTATGACATGCAACGAGACAACGCAGCAAACGGACTTTGATTTAAATGAAGACGACATACTTGACGAGATTGTCAAGGAAGTTGAGAACTTTGAGAACAGATCTAAGTCCAACCTGGATGAGACCGAAAGCATCAACCTGGGAGATTCAGAAAACATCAAGAAGATACTAAGAAAGATGATAGAAAATCACAAAAGTGGCACGAGAAGTTATCATTTGCCTTATTGGGATATCGCACCACAGTTCGCACCTCAATAGGGGCAACTACCTATATGCTAGTTTATGATACAGAAGCTGTAATTCCTGCCGAAGTGGAGATCCCATCTCTGAGTATTATACAAGAAGCTGAGCTCAGCGACACAGAATGGGTAAAGAGCTGTTATGAGCAGCTATCCCTCATAGACGGAAAAAGAATGAATGCAGTTTGTCATGGTTAGCTATATCATAACAGAATGGCCAGAGCCTTCAACAAGAAAGTCAAGATGAGACAATTCACACCAGGGCAGCTTGTGTTAAAGAAAAGCTTTCCGCATCAAGATGAATCCAAGGGGAAGTTCTCTCCCAATTGGCAAAGCCCGTACATGGTTCACAGAGTCCTGACAGGAGGAGCACTTATACTTGCAGAAATGGACGGAGAAGTCTGGCCCAAGCCGATCAATTAAGATGCAGTCAAGCGCTATTATTTGTAATCTTCATGTTTTCTCAATGATGTAAATTGAACTACGCCTGACCTGATTCCCGTTTAAGAGGGGATACGTAGGCAGCCCTATGGGTTCGGTCACAATTCAATAAATCTTTTTTTCATCTTCCCCCATAATTAGAAACTGGGGCAGAATTTTGAGGAGGACCATCAAAATTCTGAAGCAAGCAGCAGGCCAGAAGCATTCACGCAGCCAACTGGGGCACAATTTTGAGAAGGACCCTCAAAATTCCGAAGCAAGTTCAGCCAGCCACGGCACGAGCAGTAATCAGAGGCGTCCACCCAGCAAACTAGGGCAGAATTTTGAGGGAGGCACTCAAAATTCCACAGCAGGAGAGGTTGCAATGTCTCGAACCATGTCATGTCGTCGGTTCATCTAAAACTATTTTAGATTATATATTATACTTTTACAAAATCATGCATATTTATCGAAACAGCTTGTTTAGCGAGAGCTACCCCAATGATGCGAACAGTATCGTGATCAAGTAGACGAGCCAAGCAGAGCCAGTGGGAATACGAACTAACCTTCCCCCTTACAAAACTCACGATCTTTCTTTGGATGCAGGCAAAAAATTGCAAAATCCCCAAAACATATTATCCGTTCAAAGGACAGACATCATTCCTCAAACTCATCGCACATGCCAACATTTATTATCAGCACAAATGATGCTTCATTATCACATTGCTCTACCGTAATTAACGCCAGCTAAGAATTTCTGTTGTCCTTCCTTTAAATCCTACATAAGGCTACCATTCTGCCTCCCGATACTAAACGATGTCCCCATCTGCATTTTATTTCCTGCATAAGGCTACCATTCTGCCTTCCGAGACTGAACGCTGCCTCCATCTGCATTTTATTTCCTACATAAGGCTACCATCTGCCTTCCGAGACTAAACGTTGTCTCCATCCACATTTTATTTCTGCGTAAGGCTACCATTCTGCCTTCCGAGACTAAACGCTTTCTCCATCTGCATTTTATTTCCTGCATAAGGCTACCATTCTGCCTTCCGAGACTAAACGTTGTCTCCATCTGCATTTTATTTCCTGCATAAGGCTACCATTCTGCCTTCCGAGACTAAACGTTGTCTCCATCTGCATTTTATTTCCTGCATAAGGCTACCATTCTGCCTTCCGAGACTAAACGATGTCTCCATCTGCATTTTATTTCCTGCATAAGGCTACCATTCTGACTTCCGAGACTAAGAACTATCTCTATCTGCATTTTTATTTCATGCATTACATAAGGCTACCATTCTGCCTTCCTAGACTAAACGTTGTCTCCATCTGCATTTTATTTCCTGCATAAGGCTACCATTCTGCCTTCTGAGACTAAGCACCATCTCCATCTGCATTTTATTTCCTGCATAAGGCTACCATTCTGCCTTCCGGGGGCTAAACGCTGCCTTTAATTTACCTTTTAAAGCAACCATCATCTCTGTCATTATCTACCCTGTTTCTTTCCAGGATAAGCTATGCCCTTTTTAATTCACAAGACTAAGCTTTGTCTTGTGAGCATCATACTATTGCACTTCTCATGGGCTGAAATATCACCAACCTATCCAAAGGCGTCATCGTTCAGAGGCACCATCTTCATGGCCCGAGAACATCATTTCATGGCCCGCAGATCCCTTTTTATCACTCTGCATATCATTATTCAAAGGAATCGTGGTTCGGAGGCACCATCCTCATGGCCCGAGAACATCATTTCATAGCCTGCAAATCCCTCATCAAGCGATTCATGGCACATGACATCATGGTCTAAGGACACCATCCTCAACCGCCCAATGACAACATTCATAGTCCAATGGGAATCTGCATCATGTTTAAATTATGCACAATCTATACTTGTTATTCGTTTGCAGTAAATCCGGCTAAGAACAGCCAGCTAGGCAGGAACGAACCGCTCCAGTTCTCCTAACCACCCCGTAAGCCATTGTGTTCACCTTACCTTGCACCTTACATCCGTCCTTGTGAGACTTCATCAGTATACTTCGCCAGTGACTCATGAACTACATACGGCCTGAAACTTGTACAACCAGAGATCTGTAGGCAGCTCAGAAGCCAGGGTGCGGCCTGAATCTTTCATGTTATTTCCCTCCGGTCAAAATTGGCCATCATATGTTTACCCGACAACTCTTTCATCATTTTCGGGTAAAGAGGGGCAGTTGTTGATACCCAATTTTTCCTCAAATTATTTCAAACTTGTATATATACTTTCAAAATCACTCCTTACAGTAACTGGTATTTTCTCACAACTTTTCGTATTTTTATCAAATTATTTTACTGTTTATCTGACACTTTATATTCCATAATTATTCATAAATGATACAATTTCAAATCATTTTCTTGCTCAACATGTTATTTATATCCTATTTAATTCCCTTAGGATTTTATTATTTCACAAATTAGCCAATATTGGCATTATTTAGTTAATTTCAGCAGTTTTTGCGATTATAGCACAAATGTGCATTAGTACAATTTTAAAGTCAATAAATGATCATTTATAATTTTTATGTCTTAGTCAATCGCCTTAATTTCATTTATTTGGTCCCAATTTATTTTTACACAATTATTAGCTATTTTATTAATTAATTATCTTATTTAATTGGGTATTTAATTTTATCCTATTTTTATTTAAATTTTAGCCAACTTTTAACCCAACCTCACCTGACCCAAAACTCATTCTCTAACCCAACCCAAACCCATAAATTACCCGGCCCAACCCCACACTTGATCTTAACCATTGATCAAACGAGACCAACGGTCCAGATCAGTGTTACCATAATTAAACCTAATCAATACCCCCCTCCGACCCTCATTCTCTCAACACTCACTCTCTCTCTCTATCTCTCTCCGTTACTCTCTAGTTCTCTCTAGAAGCCTTCTTTGGCTTCTCTTCTCTGATGGAGTCTGGCCATCTTCTCCGGCTGGTTCTCTCACCAGAAACCATGGCTCATCATCGTCTCATGGCTATTTTCCCACTTTGCACCGGTCCGGTGATACTCTGGGGCTCTCAGGCAAACCTGGAGCGGTCCAACTCACCTCCCATTGTCCCATGCCACTTTTCGGCCTCCCTGGCCGTTTGAGTAAGTTTACAACCTGTCCCGGTTTAGGCCGGTGCCATCTTTGAGATTCTTCTTACTTCTCTGGGTTCCACGAAACCCTAACCCTATGTCTTTTGATTTATTCTAGATCTACTTTAGATCTATAGTATTCCGAAGTTTCTTTCTATGATTTTCTCTGAAAACTTTCATCTTTAAAAGATCTTTCAATTTTTAAAACTAGCGTTTCACAAACCCCTTTCAACGATTTTCCTTTACTTCTGCTTTAATGTTATTCTATGTTTTTCTTTGTTAATACATTTTGATTCAAAGCTTCTTACGGAAATCCCCAATTTTTAGGTTTTTTAGCCCGTCTTGTTTCCTATGTTTAGCCAATCTGTATACTTCTTCTAGTCTCTCTATGTGCTCTATGTTTCTTACTTTAATTCATGGTTAGAGTTCCTGATACCCTCTACTGACTCTATGATATTTTCTTCGAAACTATGGTTATGTATGTTCTATACTGATTTTTTGAATTGTTTCCCTTGATTGTGTGATACTTTCCTTGATTATGCATGATTCCCTGCGATTTCAATTACAGTCGAGATTCCCTCAACTAATTTTCAGAATTAAACACATACTTTGTTTTGTGAATATGCTATCAGTGTGTACTTTCCTTAATTACGTGTTATGAACCTGGTCTTTATTACACACTTCATGCTTTTACTACCCCCGTTATGGTAAGATCACTCTAGTTGATTCTTTTCCCTAATTTAACTCTGATTGGCCCATTTGAACTTGACTTTCCAATTAAAGGAAGTCCAGACTTTTAATTGACACTGATTGGTTACTATATCCATAATTATGTTAGACTAATTATTCTTTACCTTATTTTCTTTACTCGTTTTCAGAATTATAAACACCCTAATCTCTTTAGCATAACACAACCAGTATAGATACACGAACACACACACAAATAGCACTCATATTGCTCTGAACTCTCACTTGCTTTGTTGCATATTCTCTCTTGTTCTTCTGGCTACTCAATCGGCTGAAAGCCAAGACTGAACAACTTATTGTTGCTCTATTGCTCTGCATACCACTGTCCTATTACTCTACTTCTCTGGACCTTGTTGTTCTATTCTTACTCCTAACTGGTATGTTTCTAGTTTAAGTTTATAGCATCCAACTCAACATGTTTTTGTTTGTATTGAGGTTTTAATTATGGTTCTGCTGTTTTCCTAGCAGCTAGTGTGTTTGTCTTACCCCTATGACCTTTTTTTCCTTCCGTGTTCAGCATGTCTACTTGTCTATGTGATTTCCTTTTCCCTTTAGTATAACATGTCTATTGCTTTCCCTTATATGTTTCAATCATGAATCTGCCTGACTCCTAACACTATGAGAATTTACCCCCTAATACTTAGTTATTATGTAAATCCTAATCCAGGACCTAATATGCGACTATGTTTGACACCCATCAATCTGATGCTGTTAGATTCTTAGCATGAACATTCTGTGATAACTAGGTTGTGATTGTTTAAACCATATAGCACTAGCCTAAGGACTATTTGTGTGCAAGTCTGCCTCTACTATGTGACTTATTTGTCCCCCAGTCCCCCTATCCCTGTTTGTATTTTCTTCCTAAACCATGTATGTTCTGGGTTGCTGATTGTCCTGTTTCTTTCTTCTGCAAGCCAGTTTTCATAAAACAAACTCTCATGCTGATTTCTGAAGCTATTTTTTCAAAACGGTTATTTCCAAAGCTACTTTTCAAACTCAACTCTTTTCTAAACTATAGGCACATCTCACTACTCTTAGTTCTAAGTTCATCCCCCTTCGTGTGAGCACTGCCTTGGGGACCATTTGAGTACCCATTGAACTATGACACGCAAGGCTTGCATTCCACACTGCACTTACTCATTCCTGGCTTGGGTACTTGGGTGAGCACTGCCTGGGGTCTTCTGAGATCCTTAGGAACTCTGACGCACCTGGGTTACAAAAGGACATGGCATATGGCATTGTTGGATATGAGGACTTGGGCCTACCTTTAGGCCTTCTATAGTGTAACTTCTTAACTTCTGATGTTTTATAGACTTCAATACCACACAAGAAGATAGGTTTGTTTGTGTGGTACCCAATTTTCGAGTCCTGTCTTAGTAGAAGAACCTGGTTCTTCTTGGTGTTCCAACTACTACTGTTGCGGAATAATAAAAAGCATTAAAGTAAAAACACAGAGGTTTTTAGTCGGAAAACACCTGGCTCAAAAGGTGAAAAACCCACGATCTACTCCTCAGTAGGATTTTCTCTAACTCTTAAGTAAAACTCTGAGCCAAACGGACTTACAAAATAAACTCTTTTGTAATCTTAGGACTAACTCTAATCCCTTTGTAGTAACTATCCCCTAGCTGATTTCTACACACCTCAAGTTAACTCTAACTTGAATAATACGTACCTATTACAATTGCTTCTATGAAATCTGAAAGATACTATATTAAAACTCCTACTACAATCAACTAGACTTAATAATCAATCGAATGGAACTGGTTCTTCTAGTTGAACTGTAGCCTTTGGATCGCACAATGATTCTGCTAGCAAAATAACTCTGGGAACTTTGCTTTCAGACTTTGACTCACTTCAGCTTTTGTGCGTGTGGAATTCCAGTAGAAATACATCAAGTATTTATAGAGTCAGTTGTTGAGCTTGTCTTCCAATTCTAGTCCAACTCTACCTGGGTGAACATAATTCGTACCAAACTCAACTTCCTTTATTTTATTACTTTCCTTGCTGAATTCGACTTCAATCAACTCATCAGTTTGCAACCTTTTCGCATTAGGAGACAATCTCTTGGTTCATTGATATTTCATATTCACAAACATCTCCTAAGCATATACGGTTCATGTGCTAGCTATTTAGTTCAAGATGTGTGCTCTGATGGACCTGGTTCAACTGGTCAGCCATTTGTCAAACGTCAAAAAACTATGCAGTGCCATGGGTCAACAAATTCCCCCTTTTTGATGATGAAAAACTCCGTGCTTAATCATGTATACAGTTCAACCACTTTTTATGGTTTTAAGCATTAATCATAGAAAATCCAGGTTCATTAGGTTATAAATATCACTTTGAAAAAACATTTTGAAAAGAAATTCAGCACATATCTTCCCCCTTTTTGGCATCATCGAAAAGTTTGCAAAATGATATACTTACCAGTTTTATTAATTATTACTCATGGACATTGAGACAATTGCATGTGCAAAGCATGATTAATCAACACAAGAAGCCAATAAATGTTAGCTAACTAAGAAATTGAGACAATTCAATATCTAGAAGTAAAATTCATTTATTAGTAACGATAATCAACCACCGTACAGAAAAACAAAAACAAACCAACCATGAGCAAAAAAAAAGAGTAAAAGGAACTGAAACTGAATAACTGGTCTAAAGAGAGGTTATGGAAGCTCTGAAAATCCTAAGGATGGGAAGGTGCAGAGGAGGTTGTGGTCTTGGATTGTAGTAGAGACAGCATCTGCTGAAGAACACCCTCGTTCTTTTCTTTCTCCTTTGATAATTCAGCCCTAAGAGCATCCTGCTCAACTTCAACCTCAGTCACACGAGAATTCAAACGAAGGATCTCCATATCCTTAATATCGTTTTCCTGCACCAGAGTTCTAACTTTGTTGTTGACTGGTTGCTTCCTAGACGAACCAGGTTCATCCACAGGAACATTGACATTGTAGTCACATGTAAGCAAAGTTTCCTTCCCAAAATAGTCTTTGGCAGTAGCCATCTCAGACTTGTTTACTAGAACCCCAAAATCTGCTAGCACTGCTGTCAGAATGAAGCCTAAGTAATTGCGTGTGCTTTGGTTCCATTCACCACTCTGTCAAGGAGTTGGATGATGAAAGCCGGCCAATTAATTTGCTTTCCTATGTACAAGCATTCCTTCAAGGTAAGATCCATATAATTTTCCATGTGCCTTCTTTCTTGTCTAGGCAGTAGGAACTTGATGACAAACTCAAAAAGTAGCTTGTGCTCTGCCTTCATTTCACTCTTGTAAACTAGCCTGGGTTCAATCTCCTTCTCACTATCACTAAAGAACCTGGTGATGTTGATTGATGAGGCCATCCCATATAGACAAGGCCATCTCTGCCTTGTGTAGTCCTCATAGCCCTCAGCTGGTATGTTCAGAATAACACCCAGTTCTTTAACATCAAAGGAAACTTCAATTCCTTTGACCATAGAGGTGACCCTGCCTTCCTTGACAATGCCATTCCCCATAAATTCTACCAACTCAGCTCTTGCCAGCCTGCCTTCCATGCGAAGGACCAGGTCCTTCCAGCCTTGCACCTCCAGAGTTTCCATCAGATATTGCATTCCAGGCTCCTCTAAATCCTTCACCAGCTTACCCTTCAGTATTGTTATTTTTTCAACCATGGTAACTCTGTCAGTCACCTCTCCTATTTCTTTCTCCTCCTCACCACTCCAGTCTGCATCATCATCCTCAACAATTTTTACTTTCTTTGGCTTGGCCCTAATCTTCTTAATAGATCTTGTTGGTGTGACGGACATTCTAGTTGACTTCTTTGAAGAAGCCTTAGCCTTTGTGGGTTTTGGTGTCTCAGCCACACCTGGAGCAGGCTGCTCCTCTTGCTGGACAAGGTCCAACCCAGTCTCTTCAATCTCAATATCCTCAACAGGCTCTCTAACTTTTGCTTTTCCTTTTGTTGCCCTCTTCTTCTTGCTCTCCTTCAGAGCCTTTTCTAATTTCTCTTATTCATATCTCACAGTGCTACGAGTAGCTCTTACTTTTGGAGAAGGAACATCATCAACTTCTGAAATTTTTCTTTTCTTTGAAGGAACTGGGTGAGTTGCCTTCTTGGGTTTCTGACTCCTTATTCTCTTGGGGTTATAAGACTCCCCCAGTTTCTTCAACCTTTCAGCCAATGTTTCTTCCCCCGATGAACCAGGTTCATCTGGTCCTTTCTTTAGACTTGCAAGACTTGCTGCATCTTCCTTAACTATGCTTCCCCCTGAATCAGTGACGTTTTCTCCAACAGTTCCAGGAATGGGACGACAGATAACCAGCATGATACCATCCTCCCTAGATCCCCTCACATCTTCTTTTCCCTCTCTCTCAAGAATTCTTTCTTTTCTCCCACCCTTCTTCCTTCCAGGTATTTCAACATCAATAACAGACCCAACCAACATGAATCTTTTAGCAGCAGAAGTAAATTCATAATCGATTTCAAGATTACCTTTTTCAGAACTGGCTGAACCTGGTGCGTCTTCCTCATTAGCTGATTTAAAGGATTCACTGGATGAATCTGACTTAATAACTTTGTCTGCTTTAATAAGATCCTCCAAGAATTTTTCCCTAGCCCCAGAAGCAACAGATTTCCGGGAAAGAACTTTAACACGACGATTCTTGGGGGTAGGAGTAGGGTTTGGAGTGGGTTAAGGAATGGGTGTATTTTCAGGGGATGATGTAATTTCTGGTGATTCAGAACTGTAAACCAATGGAGAATTAGAGGCAGATTCAGAATGTCCTCCATCGTAATCACGATTAGGTGAGGAATTAGACGAAGAAGCTGGTGGTGGTGAAGACATTTTTATGTATTGTTAGGAGGAAAGGACGAGTTTCAAGTTTTGGGTTGTGTAGTATGAGTTGAACTTGGTTTGAAGGTAGCTTTATGAAGAGAGGATCAATGATTGCCTGTTATAAGATATGGCTATTAATTTTACAATGGGTAAAGAATTTAATCAAGTGGAAGTCTAATAGTTGTAGGAGTGTCATTGATTTGACGGTTGAGAGTTCCTATTTCTAGGCTAATTGAGTATTGATGTGACTCCTTGGAACAGGTTCATTTATGGATTAGTACAAAGACTTAGGAATGAACCAAATAGAATCTTGCTCATGTGTGACTGTAATTGAATTAATATATGGAGAAGAGTACGTATCTTGTCAGTCAGATGAATCAGCATAGATGAACCAGGTTCATCCTGTTAGAAATCTTTAAATTGCCTAAATTTACAAAGATAGATAAACATTATTAGTATCCAGGGAATCATATTAATACATGGCACAAGAGTATGGCAATAAAGACATGATGCTNGTTACGCCCCACAATATTACGTCCTGCAGTATTATATTACGACAATGTTATGCTCTGCAGTATTTTATGGTAAATTTGTCGTAAGGTAATCGACATCAGTCCAAGGAAAAGATTATTTGGGGATTATAAGTATTATGCTATTTCACAATTGATTAGTAAATTCGTGAAGGCGAGAGGGGAAGCAAGTCGAAGAAAATGAATTTCGTTGAAGTTTGGCATATTGGGATAATACGGGCCAAATGTTAATACCCGATATTTATGGACTAGTACCATACAAGGTACCATGTTAGTAAGGTGTATAATGTATGTTAAAAGTGAGTAATATTTTAAGTAAGTGGGAATAATTCTCAATTTTGCGGGTAATTGATCAATTACCGGGACATTGCCTAATTAATCCAAATATTTGGATAAGGACTTTACGTGGAAAAAATCTCCTTAAAGTAATTGTGACTCATGTATCATTAATATATGTGGCACACTCAAATATACCTTGAAAAATGGATAAGTTGGTGACAATGTGTAAACTGTCAACCAACATGAATTAAAAGTCTCCTTCAGCAAAGTTTTTCCTTTCCATTAACATACAAGTTTTTCCTTTCCAAACCAGTATGAAAATTAAGAACTATTGTGCTCTTCGGCAACCAGCAACTTTCGTACAAGTTTGCAAATGTGATTTCTTCAACCGGCGAAATTTCTTAGCACAGTAGCGACACGAGAATTATTAGCACATTAGCAACGTGAGATTTTGCGATTCTAAGGGAGTACGGTGCAACTTTTTCCAGGAATATCATACAGATTTTTCCCTACTCCAGGTATGTTAAGGCTATCCCTTCTTTCTTTAGGCATGGTCCAAATTATACTGAGAAAACGAGCAAATACACAGTTTCTATAAATTACTCTATTCATAAAAATAGTAGGGATGTCTATATTCTTGATTCCCCATGAGAATTAACATTATTTTCTATTCATGAGTCTCAGAATAATACGCAGTTGGAAAAGTTTATCCGGAAGGAATATTGAGATTATTACGTACTTTTCATGCATTTCATACATGTGCATTGACCTATGACCAGATGGTGTTATATACGCGTATATATGTAAATATATGTATATGGGATATGGGAAAAGATTACGGCGTTATATATGCATCACCACCTGATCAGCTGGTATTGATGATGATGTTGCCCACAATGGCTGAAATATGATTCAAACGGCGTTATATACGCGTATATATGTATGTATATTCAAACGACATTATATACGCGTATATATGTATGTATATATATGTATATGGGATGTGGGAAAGGTTATGGCTTTATATACGCACCACCACCTGATTAGCTGGTATACGATGATGATTTGCCCACAGTGGCCGATATGATATGATGGGATGCCCTCAGAGGCTGATGATGTTATGAAACATATACCTATGCACGACATGACATTCATACACATATGCATGATTCTGAAAGTGATTTATTATTTTCAGAGTTATCCAGACATACAGGTTGAGTCAATTATTTTATATCTCTTTCATGTCTCTTATGTATTTATTTATATGCCTTACATACTCGGTACATTATTTGTACTGACGTCCCTTTTGCCTGGGGACGTAGCATTTCATGCCCGCGGGTCCTGATAGATAGGCCGAGAGCCCTCCTAGTAGGCTATCAGCTCAGCGGAAGATGTTGGTGCGTTCCATTTTCTTCGGAGTCACTTGTTTGGTTAGTATGATTTAGACGGGTATTGTTTGGTATGGCGGGACTCTATCCCGACCTTTATGGCATTTATGTACTCTTAGAGGCTTGTAGACATATGTCGTATACGTGAAAGATTGTACGGCCTTGTCGGCCTATGTTTTGAGTTTGTAAATGATTATGTTGGCCTATTAGGCCCGTATGTCACATGTATATGTTAATGTAATAAGAAACATATGTTACGTTGGTACTCGGACAAGTAAGGTATTGGGTGCCCGTCGCGGCCCATCGGTTTGGGTTGTGACAAAAGTGGTATCAGAGCAGTTCTATCCTAGGGAGTCTACAAGCCGTGTCTAGTAGAGTCTTGTTTATGGGTGTGTAGTGCACCACACTTATAAGCAGGAGGCTACAGGTCATTTAGGATTGTCACTCTTTCTTCTTAATATAGATCGTGTGGTAGAGCTCACTTATAAGAATTCAAGTCCCGAACTTCTATTCGAAGTAAGACGGTACCCATATTCGAAAAGAAAGTTAGAAAGAGAGATTGTTGTGGAAAAGCAGTTGGATTTTTGTATGATGCCTACGATAAGTAAATATGAGGTCTTTAGCAGATCATGGGTGTACTGAAAGGTGTAAGCTTCCTGATAAGAAGCCTTATGGAAAGAATGCCTATCCATCTTTGTTGTGAAGGACAATGAGAGATTAAGAAGATAAGTATAAGTTTCGGCAAGTAAAGGAGCAAGGTGAAAACGGGTACAAGGTACCCAGTTAATGAAGGTTAACAACGTTTATATTTGACGTAGAGGAACATAAGCTTTTTGAGTTATATTCAATAGTAACAAAGGTATATACAATTGGCGGCACCCATTCTAGATATTCCCTATAGGGGTTAACAAAATTAGTATAAGAAGATATGATGGATGAATTGATTGCGTCAGTTGACATTTCCGAAGGATATTGCAAATGTGCTAATAGATCTCATTATGAGACACCTAGATGGTGCACTCTAAAATAGTGCAGCCAGATATGAGTATTACAACGACATGCACTATAAGCCTTGAAGGGATAAATATTACCTTAGTGTGGCTCGCGTCCCTAGTAAAGCAAGAACGTTAAGCAACTTGAAGAGCCACTAGATGGAGCAAAGGAAAGCTAAAAGCGAAAGAAAGTCATATTGAAGTTTTCAAAAGAAAAGGGATATGCAGAAATATTAGCAAAGTAATGAGAAGAGAGATAAGGAAGCATTATGAATAAGGTGTGATACATGGATAAAAATGGTAGAGCGTTACAGAACCTATAGTCAAATGAAGGAAGAGACGAAAGGTGATGGGCCTTAAGACAATGAAAGACTATAGGCCAAAAGGTTATATTCTCATTTCGATAAATAAGTTCGTGACTCCAACGCAACTATCATAGGGGACAGTTAATCCCCAGAGTAATAGAAACCGGTATAGATTGGTGAACAAGATAAACTAAACATGAATTAGGGACTGAGTGACTGGTGATAGTCGCCATCATAAGAACTTCAGATTTTGTTCCGCTAATAATAGAATGGACGACAAGAAAAGATTCATGAGAAATTCAGAGAAAGATCATTCAGGAAGACGCTTCCCTACAGCAAGCAATGTGAGCAAAGTTCAGCTTAAGGGAATGTATGTTTCAGTTACACTAAGTGTCACCATCGTGAGTAAGGAATTTTGTTTTCATTGGTACAAAAGGATTACCACAAGGCGAGTAAGGTTCATCGATAATGTGAAAGGACGCCGAAGATGAAGAGGTAGAACATCTATAGGATGGTCATCGTAGCTCCAACTCTTAGTACTCCCCTAAAGGGGGGAATACGGAGTGATGTAGTATTAAGTCAGAATTAAGTGGTTCTAGTAACTATGAAATGGTAAAGGAAGAGATGGAAATTATCCAAATCTTATATATACGCTATGATTCAAGAATATTGTGCAAGTACGACGTCAAGGAAAGGAAGTAAAGGTCCCTGCCCGAGATGTTATTGATAGAAAAGGAGTTAGTGTGAGACGTATGTTAAAACAAATTAAATAACCCAAGAAAGATTACGAGGAATATTGATATGAGAATGGGCCAACGAGTAGTTAGTAATTGTTCAGGAAGATCTCAGTTATGGCTAAACAGGAGGTTACAAACGAGTCATCAGATCGTGTAAGATAAACATAATAGAACCCAACATGGAGAGTTCAGCCTCGAAGAATATCATTTAATACTTGAAATATATTCAAATAAGAGTCGGGGTAGTTAAAGATACATATGAATGTTACGGGGATAAAAGAAAGTGCCACTAGGAAGGCAGTCAAAATATCAATTCAGAAGCAACCATACAAGCACAAGGGCATGGAAGTAAGCAATTATGGATGATTATAGGCAAGTAAGGACATCAAAAAGGTTCGTAATAAGCTCACAACTTTATGAGAGTCAAGGGTTCTCCCTAACTACTACAACGAAAGACTAGCCGAGGAGATAAGAAAGAAGGCTTCAACCTAAGCACAACGACCTAAAGAGAAAATGGTCATATAACAATGATCTCGCAACAACATTGTAAGCATTCCAAAGTAAAGTGGCACCTACCGTGGCTAATGAACGGGAATTAAGAATTAAAAGTAATATTCGAGATCATATGAGTTGTATGAAAACTCTGGCAAGTGTGGGCACTAAGATAAGCTAAGTATGCACGCAACAAGGGGGCAGAAAAACCAAGAAAAGTAATAGCTTACGTTTAAAGAAACCTGAGAAGGAACGAAAGGAATTATTCGATCAATGATCCAGAGTTAGTTACGTTATGAACGAACTTAAGAGCTCGGAGTATTATCCATGCAACATATATGTTGATAATCATACAATCGTAGAAGAATTTGGTATAAATTAAAAGAAAGAATTGAACCTAGGTCACAGACACGGGATCAAATTGTTATAAAATTGAATCATGGATATTCCATAGCGTCCTTGAAGAGATAAAGTAATAACTAACACCATGAGCCCCATATCGGAAGATAGCTTAATCTTACATAAAAGTTGATCCGAGGAAAGAGGAAACTAAAGAGTTATATCAACCAAGTAAATTGGGAGCTTGATTATTGGACCCATGAAATTATGGACATCGTGATTGAGAACATTGTAGAATCACTCTTAATATCAGAGGTGCAAGAGAGATAGTACAGTAGCTATATTTTATGACAGCTTTACGATAAAACCTAAGGTACCAGCCTTATAAGAAGTCAGCATGAAGCTCTTACTTGTATTGTGCATGCACTAGCAGTGCAGGTATTATACTAGAGCTTCAAGTTATGGGCGTGAATTACACCTCTATGGAAAGGAGGTCGTAAAAGAGATAGAAGATATGATGCAAAATTTTAAAGTAAGTAAGTTAAAGAGAACAACGTACGAGATACTCAAATGCAGAAGGCTGTGAATAGCCCATACTTCGGACAGAAGGCTAGCAGCTAGGGATTCAATATCTAGGAATGATAGTAGCGTCGTCAGTGGCATATCTTCCAGCCTATGGTTTCTAAGTACCAAAAGGTCTAATAAGAGAGTAAAGAAGAGTTAGAGACGATGTGATATCTCGCATGATGTTCCAGAATGATATAAGGTAATCCACGATGCAAGCAAGTTGAAAGGTTGCAAGTAATATAAATAGATATGTGTAGGTCGCAAACTATTGTATGGTGAAGCAACAAGGTTCTAGAAAACAGTAGTAAAGATAAGAAAGGATGAGTGAGAAGGTAACGAAAATGGATAAGTCCTTAGGATTAAGCCCATGAAAACAAGAAGAGAAGATGGTTTCTCTAAGTTAGACAAAGCTCACTATAGCCTGAATGAACTCCAAGGAGCCTAAGACTAATAACATTTAGAAAAGATGAAATGTTTCCCTGGTAAGTATAATGAGGGTATAATTGTGATAGATAAAGGACGACGTTTGGGCCTTCGATTAAGTAATGGTCTGATGAAGAAAAGAAAGGGATTTCATGAATTTGAAAGAAAACTAAAATACCCACATAAGGTGAATCCTATTGAGACACTATGAAATATGATTATAAAAATCACTTCAAATGTTCCTCAATACAACGTAAGCCCTAGCGATAATGTATTACGTAAGAAGTTTCAAGCCTTCAAGTAAAAGATTATAGATCAACATTGAGGCGAATAAAAAATGGTCAGATATAAGTTATAAAGTACGACATGAGATTAGGCCATGATTCTTAAGACAAACGGTAATGAAATGGCTTTAAAGAATTGAGATTTATACCTAAAGGGTAACTGGGAACTTGGTAAGCATACCTCAGTAAAGGTAGATTGAAGCAAAAGTTATGGTATAGTATAACCCATGTAAATGCAGTATCGTCATGGGTAAACCAGATCTATGAAATAAGATATGGCCATATTCGCAAGTTTTACAAAGTATCGAGCAAAGGACTTCAGTATACCAATAGAGGCCCAGAGAGGTATCCTCTTAAGCCTTGTATATACAAAGTAAGGCCCAGAGATTCATTAAAAGATAAAAGGAAAAAGGAAAGATGAATCGCATAAGGGCACCTATAAAGCCAAGGTCATGCAGGCTGCATGACAGGAGGTAATAGAAGTTGCAAGATTAGGAAGATTTCGACCACAGGTCATGATATGAGCAAAAAGACTAAACGGGGGAATACCCTAGACTTTGGAATTATTCACAGAACAACTGCCAAAATAGCAAGAAAGTATTAATGAATTCATAGGAGCTATAAGTAATGAAAATAATAAGAGCATCAGTCAACATTCAAGGACGAATGTTCCTAAGGGGGGAACGATGTTACGCCCCACAATATTATGTCCCGCAGTATTATATTACGACAATGTTATGCTCTGCAGTATTCTACGTTAAATTTATCGTAAGGTAATTGACATCAGTCCAAGGAAAAGATTATTTGGGCATTATAAGGATTATGTTATTTCACAAGTGATTAGTAAATTCGTGAAGGCGAGAGGGGAAGCAAGTCGAAGAAAATGAATTTCGTTGAAGTTTGGCGTATTGGGATAATACGGGCCGAACGTTATTATCCGATATTAATGGACTAGTACCATACAAGTTACCATGTGACCATGTTAGTAAGGTGTATAAGGTATGTGAAAAGTGAGTAATATTTTAAGTAAGTGAGAATAATTCTCAATTTTGCGGGTAATTGATTAATTACCGGGACATTACCTAATTAATCCAAATATTTGGATAAGGACTTTACGTGGAAAATTTTGCCTTAAAGTAATTGTGACTCATGTATAATTAATATATATGGCACACTCAAATAGACCTTGAAAAATGGATAAATTGGTGACAATGTGTAAATTGTCAACCAGCGTGAATTAAAAGTCTCCTTCAGCAATGTTTTTCCTTTCCATTAACATACAAGTTTTTCATTTCCAAACCAGTATGAAAATTAAGAACTATTCTGCTCTTCGGCAACCAGCAACTTTCGTACAAGTTTGCAAATGTCTTTTCTTCAACCGGTGAAATTTCTTAGCACAGTAGCGACACGAGAATTATTAGCACATTAGCAACGTGAGATTTTGCGATTCTAAGGTAGTACGGTACAATTTTTTCCAGGAATATCATACAGATTTTTCCCTACTCCAGGTTTGTTAAGGCTATCCCTTATTTCTTTTGGCATGGTCCAAATTATACTGAGAAAACGAACAAATACACAGTTTCTATAAATTACTCTATTCATAGAAATAGTAGGGGTGTCTATATTCTTGATTCCCCATAAGAATTATTATTATTTTCTATTCATGGGTCTCAGATACGCAGTTGGAAAAGTTTATCCGGAAGGAATATTGAGATTATTACGTACTTTTCATGCATTTCATACATGTGCATTGACCATGACCAGATGGAATTATATACGCGTATATATGTAAATATATGTATATGGGATATGGGAAAAGTTTACGGAGTTATATTCGCACCACCACCTGATCAGCTGGTATATGATAATGATGTTGCCCACAATGGCTGAAATATGATTCAAACGGCGTTATATACGCGTATATATGTATGTATATTCAAACAGAGTTATGTACGCGTATATACATATATATACATATACATACATACATATATATGTATATGTATGTATGTATATGGGATATGGGAAAGGTTATGGCGTTATATATGCACCACCACCTGATCAGCTGGTATACGATGATGATTTTGCCCACAGTGGTCAATATGATATGATGCGATGCCCTCAGAGGCTGATGATGTTATGAAACATATACCTATGCATGACATGACATTCATACGCATATGTATGGTGGTAAAAGTGATTTATTATTTTCAGAGTTATCCAGACATACAGGTTGAGTCAATTATTCTATATCTCTTTCATGTCTCTTATTTATTTATGTGCCTTAAATACTCGGTAAATTATTCATACTGACGTCCCTTTTGCCTGGGGATGTTGCGTTTCATGCCCGCAGGTCCCGACAGGCAGGTCGAGAGCCCTCCTAGTAGGCTATCAGCTCAGCGGAAGATGTTGGTGCGCTCCATTTGCTTCGGATTCACTTGTTTGGTTAGTATGATTTAGACGGATATTGTTTGGTATGGCGGGACTCTATCCCGACCTTTATGACATTTATGTACTCTTAGAGGCTTGTAGACATATGTCGTATACGTGAAATATTGTACAGCCTTGTCGGCCTATATTTTGAGTTTGTAAATGATTATGTTGGCCTATTGGGCCCATATGTCACATGTATATGATAATGTAATAAGAAAGATACGTTACGTTGGTACTCGGTAAAGTAAGGTATCGGGTGCCCGTCGCGGCCCATCGGTTTAGGTCATGATAAATACCAAAGTCCATGAGTTTTTTTTTTATCCATAACAATTGGGAATAGCATGAGGCTGCAGCCATATATTCAGCATCAGCAGTAGACAAGGCTACTGAATTTTGTTTCTTGGTAGCCCAAGACACAAGGCATGAACCCAAAAATTGAGCCATACCTGAAGTACTTTTCCTGTCAACTAGGAATCCTGCATAATCAGCATCAACATATCCTACAAGGTCGAAATTACAACCTTTAGGATACCAAAGGCATAAATCAGTGGTGCCTTTCAAATATCTCAAAATTCTCTTTACTACAGTGAGGTGGGACTCCTTTGGATTTTCTTGAAACCTAGCACACAATCCCACGCTGAACACAATAGAACTCAAAACTAGGTTTCTTCTGTATATAAACTATATCTTTCTCTTCCTCAGAGATTGAATTTAAAGTCGACTGAATGTGATAAAATTAGGTCTGCTGGCAGTGAGATACAATAGAGACCCAATCATCCCTCTATATAGCTTCTGATCAATAGATGAACCGGGTTCATCCACATAACAATTTTTTAGCTGTGGCTATGGGAGTGTCTATTTCTTTTGAGTCTTCCATTTTAAACTTCTTGAGAAATTCTTCCACACTTTTGTTGGTGGATCATTGTTCCATTTGGGTTTTTCTTAATTTGCAAGCCTAAGAAAAGTTTAGCTCACCCATCATACTCATCTCAAACTCACTTCCCATTATCATAGCAAATTCCTTGCTCAATTTTTCAGAAGTCGCACCAAATATGATATCATCCACATATATTTGCACAATCAGGAGATCCTTACCCTTTTCCCTTAAGAACAAGGTACTATCAATTTTTCCTCGTTAGTACCCCTGTTCTAGCAGGAAGTTTGATAATCGTTCTTACCATGCTCTTGGTGCCTGTTTGAGACCATATAGAGCCTTGTCAAGTTTGTATACGTGGTCAGGTGACTCCTTGCTTTCAAAACCTGGAGGCTGCTTGACAAATACATCTTCCTTCAGATAGCCATTTAGAAAGGAACTCTTAACATCCATCTGATGAAGAGTGAATTCCATGTGTGCAGCAAATTCTATAAGAAGTCTGATTGGCTCCAGTCTTGCCACAGGGGCAAAGGTCTCATCATAGTCAATTCCTTCTTCTTGACTATATCCTTGAACAACTAATCTTGCCTTATTCCTTATAACATTTCCATCATCATCAAGCTTGTTCCTGAAGACCCACTTGGTGCCAATTACTGATCTATCTAGTGGCCTGGGTACCAAGTGCCATACTTGACTTCTTTCAAACTGATTCAGCTCTTCTTGCATGNCGATCATGGATAGAAAGTCATCAAACGCACACAGATCTTTCAAGGATGATCTTGTATTGATTCTGGATGTCGAATCTGTTATGATGTTCTCAAGAGGGTGAGAACTCTGATATCTGTGTGGATTAAGCACCAGTTGTTCATTCCTAGATAATTCCATAGTGTCTTGTTGTTGTAGAGCATGATCAGGGCCATGCTGCATATGTTGAATTCCCTCTGTCATGATGTTTGGGGTAGTTGAACCTGGTCCATCACCTGTTCCACCTTCCATGCTTGCTTCAATGTGATCACTGCTTCTTACCAGTCCAAGCTCCTCATCTTTAGGTTCATGTCTCTCAGCAAGAATGTTAGTTTCATCAAACACAACATGTATACTTCTTCTACACACATAGTTCTTTTATTATACACTTTATAAGATTTACTATGTGATGAATATCCTAAGAATACTCCCTCATCACTTCTGGGGTCAAATTTTCCTAG
>ML425048.1:0-10215 GCA_005239525.1 Nicotiana knightiana
CCTGGGAATATTGGATTTCTCCTCAGTGAAGGAACCAATATCATGGCCCTGTTCCCCACAGTTGGATCCTGGGGAGGCCTTATATCCATTGAGAATCTGTATAGACCTAGTGGAAAGTTGATCACATGCCTCTTCTCCTGCATCTCCCGGAATAGGAATACTTTTACCCCGTCTAGGTTTGAGAATTCGAGGACTTGTTCTGAGACTAGGTTTATTGGCTCCTCCTCCATTTCTGCCTTTATGTTGTCTTGTTCTGGTATTGCATGAGGGTATGGTTGGGCTGCATGGAGGATTTCTTGGTTCACTGCTTGGTCTTGGTGATGGTTGTTGGCTTCATATGGCATGAATATGAGATTCAGTTGGGCCAGCATCTCTGATGGAAAGAAAGGAAGGTTCGGAAGTACATTTTGTGGTTGGAAGGTATTGAAGTGTGGAGGCATGTTCCATTGTTGAATCATTGATTGCACTAGGTTTGGGTTCATTGATGGGGATAAAGGTTGAAGTATATTGTTGAGCCACATTTGTTTTAAGTAGTTGCTCATGGCTAGACCCATCCCCTTCGATACTAGTTGAGCTAGGAATTGCGTGTTGTGAAGTATTATTACTGTCTCCTTCCCATTCACTTGAATGTTGAAGGATATCGCTTGACCCATTAGACCCATCTCCATCCAGGATAAAGGGTGATAGTCGTGGGCTTGTGGAGGTTGGACAAAGATTACTTGTGGTTGGGGTTGTGCATTGTGTATGTTTTCCATGGTTTGATTGGTGAGCTGCCTGAGAATGGAGATTAGTTTGTGTCTCCTCCTTAGGGCAGATGATGTCCTTGTCATTCTGAACGTTGTTATTTAAGGGGTTTCCTACAGGCGTGGAGGGAGGGCTAGAGAAGGGAGAAGGAGTATTGGTTATAGGTTTAATGATTGGAGATTTTTCCTGCATGTCATTTAATTGGTTGGGTGTTAGATTTATAAGGGGAATTTGAAGAGATATTGTATCTTTGCCATGTGAGGAGTGGATTTCCATTTGTATGTTCATTGGTGAGGATAGGGCCAAATGGCATGCATGCTCTTGGTGATCAGATTGTGAGATCTTAGAGATGTTGCTTGTAGGAGTGGATTTGTTAGGATTTTTTAATATATTTTTATTTTGTTTAGGGGAATTAGGGGTGTCTATTAGTTTGCTAATAATATTGTTTGTATCTATTTGCATGCTACAATGATGATTATTAGATTTTTCCGGCATGCATGAGTCTTGCATGTCAACTTCGGATGAGTTGCCTGCCACGTGGAGATTTATTTGGGAAGGATTATTATTTTTTATTGTATTGTTTTCCATTTTATTTTTGTTGTTGGTATTGTCACGACCCAAAATCCCTAAGGTCGTGATCGCGCCGGACACAAGGTCAGGAAAGCCAAAACATTAATTAATTGAAATAATTTTTCAGTTTTAACATTTTCAAAATCGTTACCTTTTCTTGCATTTGATAATCAAATAAATAAATTTTAGTAAACTTAAATAGGATAACACATCAATTCAGTTTAATGAAATAAATCCCAACACATCCCCAGAACCCGGTGTCACAAGTACATGAGCAATTTCTAAGAATTTTACAATTATTACAAAGCCAGTCCGAAATACGACTGGACCAGGAAATTTAAAATGAAACAGATACACTATGAAGGTGACTCTGTCAGCTGCGGATCGCCTCCAGAATATGCAACTCGCCTAAGACTCCGAATCCTCCATATTGCTATGAAAGTACCTGTGGAATAAAATGCACAGCAAGTGCAACATGAGTACAAAAATAATGTGTACTCAGTAAGTCGCCCGCCTAACATCAGAGAGGTAGTGACGAGAGGTCAAATTAGACACTTATTAGGGTCCGACAATATAATATATATGACAGAATATAATGAAATACAATAGACATGTAAGACAGTGAGCAACGAGTACATATCAAGTACAAAAATCCAGGTAATCACTGAGAATAAACAATAATGTACACTTCCCTTTTTCCCAAATACATGTCAAGCCAATACCAATAGAATAGTACCAAATAGTCATGCGCACACAAGGGTAAGACAACCGGCCGGAGTCATAAGATAGTCAACCTCTCTATGCACTGCCGAAGGATCGATCGGCCCGTCCTAAAAGTGCATCTCTCAACCTCTATACGCACTGCCAAAGGATCGATCAGCCCGTCCAAAAAGTGTGACTCTCAATCTCTCTATGCACTGCCGAAGGATCGATCGGCCCGTCCCAAAAGTGCAGCTCTCAATATAATAATCCTCTCTGTGCACTGCCGAGGGATCGACCGACCCGTCCCAAAATTGCACCTCTCAGTATAATACGGCTAGCCTGCTCGCGAATCATACATGCGACTCAGGTGCTCATAAGAATATATACACAAATACAGGGTCTTCCTGCTCGTGAATCACTCAAGCGACTCAGGCACCCAAAGTTACACATATCCACATAATAAATTCGTATTTTATCAAGAAAATCATTTTTCTCAGGAAAATGGTAAAGTCTTTATTAAAAGAAACATGAAATATAGGTTTTGAAATCTTTGTTTTTGAAACTCATTTGTCCAATTTAGTAACACTCCATAGTACAACCCAGTCCAGGTACACATATATATATTCACAGCGGAAACAATTCTCTTTTTAGAAGGTTAACAATATGAACTCTAGTTGTCTTTTAAACTTTCAATCACGTTTTCGATAATATTAGCAGTTTATTATTACAGACAGGGTTACATGTACACACATAAATCATGCTAGTGGGTCCTAGACTACCCGGACATGGCATAATAGTAGCTATGCACGGACTCCCGTCACCACGTGCGTACGTATCCCCCCACAAATAATATCATATATTCATTTAGTTCACCTATGGGGACAACTTCTCCCTCACAAAGTTAGAAAGGAGACTTACCTCGCTCAGAAATTCTATAAACGGCCTCCAAGCCTTCCTGACGACTCCAATCGATGCACAACGCTCCAAAACTACCCAAATGATGATAAACCAATGAAAATATACTCAATTGTTTGCTAAAAATTTAGATTATATAATTTTCCAACTCCGATTAGTGAAATGACCAAAATACCCTCGGGCCCACATGCCCGGATTCCGAGATTTCTCGAAGATAAACTCTACCCATAGCTTTACTAGCTCAAATATATAATTTACTCCTAATTTCATGCTCAAATTCGTGGTAAAATCCAATTTTCATCAATTCTAGGTTTCCTTGCAATTTTCCCACATTTTTCCCAATTTCTCATATCAAATCTATGTAATAAATCCTGTATTTAACTTGGAAATAAGTAGAAACAACTTAGCTTTGATGCTTGATGAAAGGCTCTCCAAAATCATCCAAGCCAAATTAAAGAAAATGAAAGAAATAGCCAAAATTCGTGTTTAAAGAATCTGCCCATGCTTCATCAAGTTCTACCTTGCACTTGCGCTGTGCAGGTTGTACATCTTATTACAATTTTCTCTTGTTGAACACCTTCTGTTAAAACACCGATAACTTCTTGTATAAATATCTAAATAACAAACGATTTGAATATTTAAAAACTAGAATTGATGATATTTAATTTGATAGGTTGTACACCATATAACTCTTTTTATATCCCGAGATATGAGCTTCTAAAGTCGGTTCCATGTATCAGAAAATTCTAGCGAAACTGCTCCACCAGCCATCTTCAATCGGTCATAACGTTTCGCACAAAACTCCAAATGACAAATGATTTAATGTTCTGAAAACTAGACTTCAAGATATAAAACTTTCATGTTTTGAAAATTTTCAGATTCCTTATAGATTCTTATACATACGCTTCCAATGTTAGCTTTTCGATGCATAAATTGCTGTCCAAAAGTGCAGCAGAAATTTTCTGCAATTTTTCCTTTTTTTTCTTGTCCGAAATTCATTACGTTAACCTTCTGAAATCCACCCGAGGCCCTCGGGACCTTAACCAATTATACCAACATATCCGAAAATATGATACGAACTCGCTCGAGGCCTCAAATCACATCAAACAACGTCGAAATCATGAATCGCACTCTAATTCAAGCTTTATGAACTTTGAAATTTCAAACTTTTACATCCGATGCCGAAACCTATCAAATTACGTCCGATTGACCCCAAATTTTGCACACAAGTCATATTCGACATTACGGACCTGCTCCAATTTTCAAAATTGAAATCCGACTCCGATATCAAAAAATCAAACTTCTCAAAAACTTTCAAATTTTTATCTTTAGCCAAATGACTTCAAAATGACCTCCGGACATCCTAATTCACTTCCGATCGTGCTCCCAAATCCAGAATCACCATATGAAGCTATTCCCATACTCGGAATCCCAAACGGACATCAATATCATTGAAATGCACTTCAAGCCAAACTTAGAAAATTTCTTCAAAAATGCTGACTTCCACAATATACTTTGAAACGCTCTCGGGTTATCCAAATCCCGATCCGGACATACGCCCAAGTCCGAAATCATCATACGAACCTTCTTGAACCTTCGGATCCTGATTCCGAGGTTGTTTGCTCAAAATTACAATCTTACTCAATTTCTTCAACTTAAGGCTTCTGAAATGAGAATTTTCCTTTCAATTTAACTCCGAACCTCCTGAATTTCAACTCTAACCATACACACAAGTCACAATACCCGAAATGAAGTTGTTCATGACTCCCAACTGCTGAACAACGCGTTGGATCTCAAAACGACTGATTGGGTCGTTACATTCTTCCCCACTTAAACAGACGTTCGTCTTCGAATGTGCCAAGAACTGCCCCAGAATTATTTGAAATCACTGTTTAACACCTCGTGCACCTTCCCGTGCTACCACAACCCAGTTGAGCACATTAGCTTGATAAAATCTGAAGATATTCCCTTTTATCCATATAATAAACCCAGACCCAGTTCCAACACTTGAAATTCTCTACCATGCCTGCTTCTAAGAAGGCAGGGCTAGTGACTGGAGTGAAGTCGTAACATATGTGAACACCACATCAACTACCACACGAGGCACCAGAACACAACTGCGTATCTTTGCTGAATCAGCACCATACACCGCACAATCCATCATCTTACCACAATGACGTTCCCTGAACCTTAATAGCCAGAATTCTACGAATTTGATGCTCTCAAAGCACCTTATAAGATACACACATACATCCTGCTATAATGCTGACGATACCACCACAACGGAGGTAATGTGTAGAAATTCCTGACCAACTGCAGAGTTAACTAAACATTGAAATCCTTTCTCCTGACTAAGATCATCATCTCATTACAACCAATGATGGTGATTGTCCTGTAATATACTTGCATAGTCTTATCACACCGATCCCAGATTTATAAATTTCGTCTCACCCAGTATGAATTGCTCAGACAACTAATCACCCCAAACACGGCCATTAGCCTCACACGATGCCACAATGCGCGAATAGGCCACAATTCGAACACGACACATAAGGAAATGACTCCGGAAGGGACTACTCAACTCACGCAACTTTATGAACTTTCCTCAGAAAATTACGAAGTAAGAATCAAGAAAATAATTATAGGATCCATGCTCAACATCACACTGTTGCAGTGTGCAAGCCGATCCAAATAACATACCCGTGACGGCGTGCCACCCGATCCCATCATAAGATTTACATAAGGAAATATACACGAAGCTGAATTGCTCACTATTACAAATCACTGAATATTGGTCACAAGCACGCTAAGTGCATAATACCATTCTGGGGAGACTGATAGAACCATATGCTACAAAACTCCAGCACGACTAAGGTGCGATATATAATCTGAATCTTAGGAGCCATCCTGCTCACATAACCTCATCACTACGCGGAACCTCAACACATAAGAAACTATCAAGCCGTTTCACAACTCACACGGTACAATCACAATAACACATGAATTCGACGAAGACGGAACAACACCCGTTGTTCTAATATCTTTCCATGAAAAGCGCTCTATTGAAAGGAACATGCATGGCTCATACGGAGCCCATAATCATATTTAAATCCATCCACAAGCATCGAACCACCTCGCTCGCACCAAACTAGGCTATTAGCTTTGCATGGGTCCATATTAACCCACTTTCTCTCATAATACACGAGAACAACCATCATCATCGGGACTAACACCCCATAATCCAAAATCAACTTAACCAAACGCCCTTCAGGCGTAAACTCTCAATTAAGCAATATTGCACTTCTTTATACTCAGTCCAAATCTGAAATCCATCAAGTGACTACATGTCACACTTTATACAATCTGTTCACGGTCTTCCACGACCTTCCACACAAGCAACAAGTCTGCCCATCCATAACACCGACCACACTAAGGTCGCAAAACACATCAAGAACCCATGACCAAGGTACAAAGCCTCTTTCACCGAATATCAATCTCAGGTGACACTGAAGATAACACCAGCTTACTCTGAACTTTCAAATCACTTTGTCTTGTTCTTCTGAGCTTATGACATCCTTATAAACATCGGACCTCAATCTCGATTCTTACTCCCACTTACAAACTGCTTCCCGCACCTAACATACCAATATGAGGTAGCGCAAGAATTCCATCATAACTTCCGAACCACCAATAGGGTGAACACTTCATCATATAGAAACTTTTTACTTGACTCAATTCAAGAGTACCATCTCAAAACACGAGTGAATTCCCATTATCACCCAATCATGCAAATCCTTAAGTAGTAGTCTATACCACCATAACCCTTCTGGGGTCCGCCTACACCTGACAGGCTGTAGCACTCAAATGCTCCCACATGAGATCCATTACGACGGCCGACAAGCCCCGCACACACACCAGCACCAACCACATGCATAACTTAATCACATCAAAGGAACCGATCACTGCTGCAATGTGCCCTTAACGTTGCATTCTTAACTTTTGAACTCACTAGGACCGCTATTGAGAGTCACCCACTCTGACTGGCCCCAAATACAATCAACTCCAGGGCTCTCCTAGCACAGGAACACCCTTTTCAATGAAACACGTGACTGAGTCACTAACCTTACAACTCGCCCATGCCTTAAGCATAAGTTCTGAATCTTCCAAGACCAACCCTGGCCCGACAGGGCAAAATTTTGCACATATTCATCAAATCCCACGCACAATCACCATTTTACTCCTTTCTCTCACCTGAAATAACTTTCCAACACGCCGACAATTCACAACCCTATGAGAAGACAATCCTACAAACCTACTGCAGATGGTGGGACTCCCCCACTTAGCCCGAATCCACTCTTTGCACCACTTTAGACCCTGCTGAGACCCTTTCTCCTTTGATAACACGATCCCTGCCAACCGCATTCTTCAACACTTCTTCTCGATACTCTGACCCCAGGCAACCGAAGAAACCATAGCACCACCGAACCTAACACATTCCATCTGATTAATGACGATGACTACACGTCACAGGTGCATATCCCACCTCGCTTGAAGACACCCAGTCTTACTACTTTATCAACTCCAACCAGACTATCCAGAATCCAAATGCATTTCCTCTACCGGAACTAAAACACTGAAATCTCAAAATCAAACACTGAGAAGACCTCCCTTCAACCATTCATCACCCCCAATGTACGGGCAAGCATTCTATCATCATATCAGCATCGCGCGACAATCAATTGCAAACATCATCACCACCCGAGAACGGCCTTAAGGCTCCCAGAAACACAACTACTGAGCTGAAATAACACACTACCCATTTGCAGGGCCATAACAACAACCACGACCATTTACACATGGAAGCATCTCGGATTACATTCGTAGCACCATCACATTCCTCAACTTCCTAATCCATAGCAAGCGCTTCGCGATGCGTAAGATTGAGTAGGAATGAACATAGGAATAAGCCTCAAAGGAATCAACTCGCACGATCAAGAATCAAGAAGGGAAGTACTACTAACAGCCCTGTAGCCTCTCGAAGATAAGTACAGACGTCTCAGTATCGATCCGCAAGACTCTACTAGACTTGCTCATGACTCGTGAGACCTACAGGAACCTAGCACTCTGATACCATGTTGTCACTACCCAATCCCTAAGGTCGTGATGGCACCGGACACAAGGTCAGGCAAACCAAAACATTAATTAATTGAACTAATTTTCCAGTTTTAACATTTTCAAAATCGTTACCTTTTCTTGCATTTCATAATCAAATAAGTAAATTTTAGTAAACTTAAATAGGACAACACATCAATTCAGTTTAATGAAATAAATCCCAACACGTCCCCAGAACCCGGTGTCACAAGTACATGAGCAATTTCTAAGAATTTTACAAATATTACAAAGCCATTCTGAAATACGACTGGACCAGAAAATTTAAAATGAAACAGATACAGTATGAAGGTGACTCTGTCAGCTGCGGATCGCCTCCGGAAGATGCAGCTCGCCTAAGACTCCGAATCCTCCACATTGCTATGAAAGTACCTGTGGAATAAAATGCACAGCAAGTGCAACATGAGTACAAAAACAACTTGTACTCAGTAAGTCGCCCGCCTAACATCAGAGAGGTAGTGACGAGAGGTCAAATTGGACACTTACTAGGGTCGACAATATAGTATATGACAGAATATGATGAAATACAATAGACATGTAAGACAGTGAGCAACGAGTACATATCAAGTACAGAAATCCAGGTAATCACTGAGAATAAACAACAATGTACACTTCCCTTTTTCCCAAATACATGTCAAGCCAATACCAATAGAATAGTACCAAATAGTCATGCGCACACAAGGGTAAGACAATCGGCCGGAGTCATAAGATAGTCAACCTCTCTATGCACAACAGAAGGATCGATCGGCCCATCCCAAAAGTGCATCTCTCAACCTCTCTACGCACTGCCGAAGGATCGATCGGCCCGTCCCAAAAGTGCATCTCTCAATCTCTCTACGCACTGCGAAGGATCGATCGGCCCGTCCCAAAAGTGCGGCACTCAATATAATAATCCTCTTTGTGCACTGCCGAGGGATCGACCGGCGCGTCCCAAAAGTGCACCTCTTAGTATAATACGGCTAGCTTGCTCGCGAATTATACATACGACTCAGGTGCTCATAAGAATACATACACAAATACAGGGTCTTCATGCTCGCGAATCATACATGTGACTCAGGTGCTCATAAGAATACATACACAAATACAGGGTCTTCCTGCTCGCGAATCACTCAAGCGACTCAGGCACCCAAAGCTACACATATCCACATAATAAATTCGTATTTTATCAAGAAAACTATTTTTCTCAGGAAAATGGTAAAGCCTTTATTAAAGGAAACATGAAATATAGGTTTTGAAATCTTTATTTTTGAAACTCATTTTTCCAATTTAGTAACACTCCATAATACAACCCAGTCCAGGTACACATATATATATTCACAGTGGAAACAATTCTCTTTTTAGAAGGTTAAAAATATGAACTCTAGTTGTCTTTTAAACTTTCAATCACGTTTTTGGTCATATTAGCAGTTTAATATTACAGGCAGGGTTACAGGTACACACATAAAGCATGCTAGTGGGTCCTAGGCTACCCGGACATGGCATAATAGTAGCTACGCACGGACTCTTGTCACCTCGTGCGTACGTAGCCCCCCCACAAATAATATCATATATTCATTTAGTTCACCTATGGGGATAATTTCTCCCTCACAAAGTTAGAAGGGAGATTACCTTGCTCCGAAATTGTATAAACGGCCTCCAAGCCTTCCCGACGACTCCAATCGATGCACAACACTCCAAAACTACCCAAATGATGATAAACCAATGAAAATATACTCAATTGTTTGCTAAAAATTTAGATTATATAATTTCCCAACTCCGCTTAGTGAAATGACCAAAATGACCTCGGGCCCACATGCTCGGATTTCGAGATTTCTCGAAGATAAACTCTACCCATAGCTTTACTAGCTCAAATATACAATTTACTCCTAATTTCATGCTCAAATTCGTGGTAAAATCTAATTTTTATCAATTCTAGGTTTCCTTGCAATTTCCCCACATTTTTCCCAATTTCTCATATCAAATCTATGTAATAAATCTTGTATTTAACTTGGAAATAAGTAGAAACAACTTACCTTTGATGCTTGATGAAATCCCCCTTGAAATGCTCTCCAAAATCATCCAAGCCAAATGAAAGAAAATGAAAGAAATGGCCAAAATTCGTGTTTAAAGAATCTG